>CM027570.2:6934396-7232876 GCA_015852605.2 Populus deltoides
AAAGAAAACATAATTTTTTTTTTTGAAAATAAAGAACCTCACACCCCCAACTTAAAATAATGCATTGTCCCTAATGCATGAACAAGAAAATATAAGAGATGGAAGACAGAGAAAAAAAAATAAAAATAAAAAATAAAAACTCATTACTTTTGATACTACAATGGTATTGGATGTTCAAGATCCAATGTCTCAACTTCAGCCACAAATTTTTCAAGATAAGGTTTCAATCGATGACCATTTACTTTGAAAACATTTCCATTCTTAGGATTTTCTACCTCAAATGCACCATGCTCAGATATGGATTTAATCACAAATGGACCAATCCATTTTGTCCTCAACTTCCCAGGAAAGAGATGTAATCGTGAATTATACAGGAGAACCTTTTGTCCAACATGAAAGGATTTTCTAAGAATATGTTTATCATGCAAGGTTTTCATCTTATGTTCTGAAATTTTTGCATTTTCAAATGCATCATTTCTCAGCTCATCTAATTCATCCAATTGAAGCTTTCTATTTTTGCCAACCTCGTTTTCATTGTCATTGAATTGCCGGATAGCCCAATATGCACGGTGCTCAATCTCAACAGGGAGATGACAAGGCTTTCCATAAACTAGCCTATAAGGAGACATTCCTAAAGAGGTCTTGTAGGAGCATGCGATATGCCCACAAAGCATCAACTAGTCGTAGGGACCAATCTTTACGGTTTGGATTGACTGCTTTCTCTAGAATGTTCTTGATCTCCCTATTTGCCAACTCGACTTGGCCACTAGTCCGTGGGTGATAGGGGTACCGACCTTGTGAATTACACCATATTTTCTCATCTAAATCCCAACGGGCTTGTTACAAAAATGTTTTCCCCCATCACTAATCATAGCCAGGGCATGCCAAAATGAGAGAAAATGTTTTCTTTCAAGAATTTGACCACAACTCGATGGTCATTAGTTCGAGATGCAATAGCCTCCACCCATTTAGACACATAATCAATAGCTACAAGGATGAATTGGTAACCAAATGAACTTGGAAAAGGTCCCATGAAATCAATCCCCCAACAATCAAATATTTCCAAAACAAAAATGGGGTTTAGGGGCATCATATTACGCCTAGTGAGGTTACCTAGTCGTTGGCATCGGTCACATGCAACACAGAAGGCATGGACATCTTTGAACATGGTGGGCCAATAAAAACCACACTACAAGATCTTGGCGTGGGTTTTCTTGGAAGAGAAATGCCCACCACAGGCTAATGCATGACAAAAATTAATTACACTTGGAATTTCATGATCAGGGATGCACCGCCTAACAATTTGGTCGAAAAGATATTTAAATAGGTAGGGGTCATCCCAAAAAAAGGTACGCACGCTTGCCAAGAATTTTTGTTTGTCAAGTTTAGACCAATGAGAAGGAATCGACTTGTGGCTAGGTAATTTGCTATGTCAAGATACCATGGAGAGCCGTGTAGGAAACGGTACACTGCACAAAATAAATTTTCATCAAAAAAGAATTCATTTATTGGAGATTCATCAATTATGGTCTCATAGCTTGAAAGACGAGACAAATGATCAGCCACTACATTCTCTACTCCCTTTTTATCTCGAATTTCAAGGTTAAACTCTTGGAGTAGAAGGATCCATTGAATCAAACGCGTGGCTTGGCATCTTGTTTTGTGAGCAAGTATTTCAATGCCTTGCATGATCGGTGAAAACAATAACAAGAGATCCAACCAAATAAGACCTAAACTTGTCTAATGCAAAGACCACAGCTAAAAGTTCTTTTTTAGTTGTAGTGTAATTCAATTGAGCATCATTCAAAGTCTTGCTAGCATAATAAATGACATGAGGCTTCTTATCTTTTCTTTGCCCTAAAACAGCCCCTACCGCAAAATCACTAGCATCACACATCAGTTCAAATGGTAAAGACCAATCAGGAGCTTGCATGATTGGTGCAAAGGGTCAACAACCCTTTAAGCTTTTCAAAAGCTTCTTGACATTTTGATGTCCAATCAAATTGAACATCTTGTGACAACAAGTTACACAATGGTTTGGTAATGGTACTAAAAGAATGAATGAATCTTCGGTAAAAACCAGCGTGTCCTAAAAAGGATCTCACATCTTTCACAGTCCGAGGGGTAGGTAGTTTTTGAATGACTTCAACCTTTGACTTATCTACCTCTATCCCTTTTGAAGAGACAATGTGACCTAAAACAATGCCATGTGTCACCATAAAATGACACTTCTCCCAATTGAGTACAAGATTGCTCTCCTCACACCTTTCAAGAACTTTTTCTAAATGCATTAGACACAACTCATAAGAATCCCCATAAACTGAAAAATCATCCATGAAAACTTCCAAAAAATTTTCCACCATGTCACTAAAGATACTCATCATACACCTTTGAAAAGTGGCTGGTGCATTACACAAGCCAAAAGGCATTCTTCTGTAAGTATAGGTACCAAAAGGACAAGTGAAAGTGGTTTTTTCTTGGTCTTCTAAAGAAATCTCAATTTGGTTGTAACCTGAGTATCCATCAAGAAAACAATAAAAAGCTCTTCCGGCTACTCTTTCAAGCACTTAGTCTAAAAATGGAAGTGGAAAATGGTCCTTCCTAGTCACCATGTTCAACTTACGATAATCAATGCACATACGTCATCCAGTTTGGATTCTAGTTGGTACTAGCTCATTATTTTCATTCTTCACTACCGTAACTCCAGATTTTTTTGGGACAACTTGGGTTGGACTAACCCATTTTGAGTTTGCAATGGGGTAAATGATACCTGCATCAAGTAGCTTAAGCACTTCACCTCTCACTACTTCCTTCATGTTTGGGTTCAATCGTCTTTGCATTTGCCTCACAGATTTAGCCTCTTCTTCAAGATAGATTCTATGTGTACATAGAAGAGGGCTAATTCCTTTCAAGTCAGTAATAGTCCACCCAATTGCTTTCTTGTGTTTTCTCACCACTCTCAAAAGATCTTGTTCCTGCTCTATGCTAAGTTTTGATGAAATCACAATAGGATATGATTCATCTTCCCCTAGAAATGCATACTTAAGATCACTCGGTAAAGGCTTCCTTTCTGGTTTATAAGGTTGGACAAGAGATGCCTCAACTTTCACTTGAGGTGAAATCAAAGGCTCAAACGATAGGGTCCATTGACCTATTGACATAATAGGCATTGGATCTAGATAAGTCTCGAGTTCTCTTACTTCCTCATCAACACATTCCAAAGAACAAAATCTTTCATCATGAATTAAAGTTCTCTCCAATGGATCCTTGATCCACTCTCTCTCAAAGTGTTCTTGACAAACTGTTTGGATCAAATCCACCTCTCTAATGTCCTCATGTTCACCAATTTGTTTGGAGACATTGAATATGTTCATCTCCACACCATATTCCCAAAAGACAATTTCATCACCCCATTCCTACGGGTTGATTAAAGCATTGGATGTAGCTAGGAAAGGTCTTCCTAAGATGACTGGGATGGGAGCATTAGAACCTTGAATTGGTGCGGTGTCTAGCACTACAAAATCAACAGGAAAGTAGAATTTATCTACTTGGACCAACACATCCTCAACAATACCCCTGGGAATCTTGATTGACCTATCAGCTAATTGAAGGGTGATTCGAGTAGGCTTGATTTCTCCTAGACCTAACTGTCAGAAATGTTGTAGGGTATCAAATTCACACTTGCTCCTAAATCCAACAAAGCTTGGTCTATCTTATGATTTCCAATAATGCATGAAATGGTAGGACAACCAGGATCTTTGTATTTGGGAGGGGTCTTAAACTAGATGATGGCACTTGCATGTTCAGTTAGAAAGGCTCTTTCTTTCACATTCAATCTCCTTTTGACTGTGCATAAGTCCTTGAGGAACTTTGCATAAGATGGGACTTGTTTAATTGCATCAAGGAGTGGAATGTTGACTTTCACTTGTTTGAACAATTCATAGATTTCCGAGTTCATAAGATCATGTTTAGGTTTCCCTAACCTTTGTGGAAATGGTGCTCTAGGAACAGATTCTAAATCACTCACTTTGACTCCAATTTTTCTTGAATCATCTCCTTTCTTACTAATCTCTTTCTCGTTTATCTCACCTTCTTTGTCACTCAAGCTCTCATTTGTCACTTGTGTTTTGATTTCCTCTTCACTTTCCTTAGATTTCTCCTCCACAATACCTTTAGGAATCTTAAAACCTATAGCTTTGTTAACAATCTTTCCACTTCTAAGGGTTGTGATGGCTTGAACTTGTTCATGGTTTGAAGGTTCACTAGATGAGGATTCACTCATGTGTACCTGACCTCTAGGATTTGGCATTGGTTGAGCTGGGATCTTTCCCTTCTCTTGAATGCTTAGTGATTGAGTCAACTTGGTTAGTTGACTTCGAATGTCATCTAAGGTCCTATTGGTCTGGTCTTGAAATTTGTAAGCTTGGTTGTTGATTCCTCCTTGTGTTTGCATGAATTGTTGAAGAGTATCCTCTAGGGATCTCTTATGAGGTGGTTGGTATGTGTTATGTGTGGGAGCATGAAATGGTTGGGGTGGAGGTTGAAATGTTTGAGGTGCTGAAGAGCCCTCATTTCTCCATCCAAAATTTGGGTGGTTCCTCCATCCAGGATTGTAGGTCTCGGAGTAGGGATTGCCTACTTGGTTTGAAAATGGCTTTCTAACATTACTTGAATCAGAAGTTTGGCCATATAGCACTTCCTTGAAGGCTGGAATGGTAGGACACTCAGTTGTCCTATGCCCTTTGCTCTCACAAACAACACAACTTTCCTCTTGTTGTTCACTCATGACATGCACTTTTTTAATTTCAAGAGACTCTACTTTTCTAGCCAATGAGGCTAATCTAGCATTAAGGTCATCAGTCTCTTTCAATTGGAACTTCCCACTTGAATGAGAAATGGTGTTTCTAGACTCAACATGAAGTGGGAGAGAAGTCTCCCATTGCTTTGTATTTTCAGCCAATTGATTAAAGAAATCAAAGGCTTCACTTGGTTCTTTGTCATAAAACTCACCATTACACATGGTTGACACTAGCTTTTTAAAATCTGCGAGAAGAGAGTCATAGAAGAAACTCACTAACCTCCACATCTCAAAACCATGGTGGGGGCATGCATTTAACAAGTCTTTGAACCTTTCCCAAGCTTGGTGAAATGACTCATTTGGACTACAAGAAAAATTCATCATTTGACGTTGTAAGGCATTGCCGCCCTATGAGTGGGGAAGTATTTTTTCAAAAATTCAGCTTGCATTTCTCTCCATGTACCTATAGACCTAGGGCGCAAGGAGTTTAGCCAAAGCTTGGCTTTATCCTTTAGAGAGAATGGGAACAATTTAAGCCGGAATAGTTTCCTCGGTGCATGTTCTATCAATAAAAGTATTACATACCTCTTCAAAGTCCTTAATATGTATGTATGGATTTTCGAATCCATACCGTGAAATGTGGGAAGAAGTTGAATCATGCCCGGTTTCAAATTGAAAGCTTGTTGGTTAAGAGGCAAGATAATACACGAAGGTGTACTTTGTCTAGCCGGGTGAAGATACTCCCTAAGAGTTCGAAAATTAGGTTGATCATTGAATTGTGGAGGTCCATTACCTTGAACACTCCCTTCACCCTCTACATCTTCAACATTAGCCATGATGAAAAATAATATAACAATTATATGAATATGAAAGGAAAGGAAAGAAGAGAAAAAAAATTGCAAATAAAAGTAAATGAAACGTAAAAGATAAAGTAATAGCTCAAAAATAAAAATACAGCAAATTAAGAAATTCACTCTCCAACTAATAAGCAATATTAACAACAATAAACATTAAAAGATAATTATAACAAGCATGAATAAAAAGGCGGTAATACCGGCCAAGCACTTCAAACAATAAATATAAGAAAAATAATCACAACAAAACAACAAAAGAAAATAAAATAAACAAAAGGCGGTAATACCGGCCAAGCACTTCAAACAATAAATATAAGAAAAATAATAACAACAAAATAAAATAGAATAAACAAGAGGCGGTAAAACCAGCCTTATAATATAAACAATAAATATTAGAAACTAATTAGAATAGACAATAAAAGAAAAATGGTTGAACCAACCAAAATCCAATAATTAATAGTCCAGTCCACAGTCCAATATCCGAAAAGTTGAGGAAATTTTTTTTTTAGGCGGTAAAACTAGCCATTTGATTTTTTATTTATATGTATTTTTTTTTTCCAATAATCAAATATAAATTTGTTACCTTTGCTTGCTAGCTCCGCAACGGCGCCAAAAATTGCTTGACCGCTTTTTATGATCGGCTTGTTTTAACTTCGCAAGTGCACGAGTGTGCGATGTAGCAATTAACTTCGGTAAGATCGAGGTCATATCCACAGAGAGCTAGATCTGGAAATTAAGCTAGGTAACAAAAAAAACTCAAGAGAAATTAAATTAACAATAACTTGGTTGAAAATGATTGATGGATTTGTTTTCAAAGATGAAAAGGTGTAAATAGATTCTAAATGACAAGAAAAAGTAAGTCTTGGTCCAAATCAATTTTAATGGTGATGTATTGGTGATTCCTTCAACATATATAAGATTACTCAACCTAATATCAACGATGGTGATATTAGATCGGAAGATATTACAATGAAGTTTAAAAAAGATGAAGATTGATTATTGCTTAAGAATGAACAAGTACTTTCATATTAAGTAAGACATTGAATCAAGCAATCTCTATACCAAAACTAAGGTTTGTGCATAAAAATTCAAGATTATAACATTACCTAAATGATTTCTAAAATTTCTTTGCAATAATCAAACATTCATGAAGAAAATAAGAGGATAAACATTAAGATTCATTCATATCTTAAAGAACTCACCTCAATCACCATCATCCTTGATTTGGATCCAAGAAGGAGATTAGCCAACCATGATTATATATAAGAACACTTCAATAAACATGAAATAACTTGAATCACACTGAAATAATAAGTTTTACAAGCTAAAGAACCGAAATCTATAAAGAAGAACACAACACAATTTCAGTAAATATTCGGACTCAAATCTGACTCTAACTTTGGACAGCAATTCGACCCTCTTAGAAGCCTCCTTTGAAGATGGATATTACAGACATATTTATAGGCCATTCTGTTAGCTTTCCAGATCATTAAAGAACAGCTCATTTGGACATCTGAGTCAAAAGTTATGGACAAAACACCAAAAGGTGTTCTGGAAAATCAAATCAGGCCAGCTTGGAGAACACTTTGGTGCACGTTTTTCTTCCTCCTTTGTGAGCTGTCTCTTTCTTCTTTTTGACCCAAAATAATGTGACAATGTCCCCTCCAGCTTTCCATCCATGTGCTTGCCCTCTTGGATCAATGAATTATCCAAAATAAATCAAATGTTATTTGTTGTGTGGACATGTAAGATCATGGATTGTGCTTGGGCTGATTTGGAGGCTGATTTGAGGCTGATTTGGGGCTAATTTGGGGCTGAATTTAAGCATCAAATAAGGATAAAAATGTACCTATTATTTGGGCTAAGATTGACATTAAAACCTTAAGTGTTTGATGGTTGAAGTTTGCACACAACATAAGGCAAGTTTGGGCTTGAAATAGATCATATGATATTCTTTTCTAGAATTGGAATAGAATTGATTTTTGGGGCAAATTTGGAGCACTTATTTGAACCAAGATTTTCTTCAATCTTCAACTAAATTTCTCTTCAATTCTTTGTTCCGAATTCCGACGTTGAATTTTCTGAAATAATTCATTTAAGCTCCAAAAACCTATCGAAACATTAAAAGAAACTTCATTACTAAAAAGCACATCAATTATTATAAAAAATCCAAATAAAAACAATAAATACATATGTAAAATAAGAGACTTAATGATACTTATGATGAACAATCACTAAGTTAATTATGTCAAGGTGAAAAGGGTACACTAATGGTGTAAGAATAAGTATAATATAAACTTAACATGGACCTTAAAGTTGGATAGTAACATGCTTTATATTTGTTATCTTGTTCACTTTTAATACTTTGCTTGTTAAATGGTTAATCTAGATTTATATTGTATAACACTTGGTACAACAAATACTTGGCACTTTCATAGCCCATACTGTATGGTATAACCGACACCTGAGCTGTGAAAGGAACTTGATTTGTTGTTAACATAAGTTATAATCATGAATGCCTGACAACATTTACAAGTATTAGCATTATTCGAATAAGATAACTAATGTAATCATGTTAACAATTTATAATCTGATTGGAACCTCCTTTGTGTGTGGTTTCCAATTAAATAATAAAAGTTTATACTATACTTGTTTGAAATACCATTAGTGGATCCTCTAACCTTGACATTTGTTGTTATCATTGTTTAATCCTTACGTTAATCTTCCATCTCAAAGTTCTCATCAACTTCTTCTTCTTTATTATTATTATTATTATTATTATTATTATTATTACTATTATTGTTGTTGTTATTGTGTTACTGTTAACTATAATTTATACAATTAACCCCTCTGTGGTTCGACCCCGGTCTTGCTGGGTTATTTATTACTTCGACACTCCTGCACTTGGGAGAAGACATCAATCTTTTGGTCGTGTCACATAGCATCATAGAAATGCTGAGATGAGCTACCCATTAGATGTTCGTAGTAAGTTGCCTTGAAGGTATTGGCAAACAAAGTCACCATCTCCGTCTCTATCAAAGGGGGTTAGACATGTGTTGCTTCATCCCTCCATCTTTGCACATAAGCCCTTACTGACTCTTGGCTTCTTTTCTCCATTGACATAATGCTCATTCGATTCGGAGTGATTTCCAAGTTGAATTTGTACTGCTTAAGGAAAGCTTCCACCAAATCTTTCCATTTCTTGACCTTGGCATTGTCCAACCTCATGTACCAGCTTAGGGCAGAGCTCGCTAGACAGTCTTGGAAAAAATAAATCAGCAACTTATCATCATGGATCACTTCGGCCATTTTGTTGCAGTAGGATCGAAGGTGAGTGTTTGGGCATTCCAAACCAGTGTATTTAATGAACTTTGGGATCCTAAAATCTTTTGGTACTGTGATGTTTGGTACCAAACATACTTCATATGCTCGCATGGGGTCAGACCATTCATTTCCCTCGACTACTCTCAACTGTTCTTCCAAAGCGGATATCTTGTCGTGGTTCATGAAACCGGTGGACCTATTGTCGGAAGGTTTATTCGCTGTTAGATCCACGATGATCGGAGCTTGAGTTAGCTGCATAGGGATGGCAGGCACAAAGTGTTGTTCTGTCATTGAATTCGCCCCTAAGTTTTGAGATGCCCCGGGGACGTGAGCTGCTGGTGCTCCTATAGGTGGTTGGGTAGATGTTCCCTCCCCATTCTTGGCTCTTAAATGTTGTTCAAGTAGATTGATCATTTAGGCAACTTCATTTTTCACGGATTCCAATTCACTCTGGTAGGGGGTTATAAGAGAGCCCTCTCTTCATTCTCCATTCTTGATCTTAGCCGAGTGTAGTGGACCTTGGATGGGGGACCTATGTTTCACAATCTAGTGGTGCAAATGATAAATTATAAACAAATGCGTGATGAAAATGAGATGCATATGTGATGTATATTTCAGAACTGATTCATGACTTTTGTAATCCCTTAGGCAAGATTTCCGAGTCGAATTGATTGCTATAAAAGAGTGTTTGCCAAGTTCTTATCAGGATTGATTACCAGAACACATTAGAAAGAAAGATAGGTCATGGCCTTTGTTGTTACCCATTTTTGGGTCCCCACACAAAAAAAGAGAAAATACAAAAAAAAAGAGTCGAAAAAATTCGGAAAAAAAGAAAATAAAAAAATAGTTAACAGTGAGAAAAGATGTCAGGGCAAAAAAAAAAAGGGCCAAAAATTCGTTGAGGTTTAAAAAGGCAAAGATTGAAATTTGACAGTATATCGTTGACTGATGAGAGCCCTGTTGACAAAGAAAATTCAATTTGAAAAAAATATTCAAAATCAGATGTTTATGGACTTAATTAAATTTTATCTAAGGTTTAACTGAATTTATGGAGGGTTTGATTGCAAGAAAAATTGATTTTAAAGTCAATTTAGGCTTTTATTGGAAGAAATTAAAGTTCTAGGGTCAAATTACAATTTTGAAGAGTTGATTTGGTCAAATTAGGGGCTTAATTGCATAATTATTGAAGTTTGATGGCCAATTAGGAACTTGATTGAAACAATCTGAAACCAAGGAAACAATCTGAAACCAAGGACCAAATCAGCGTGCATGTACATTTCACGCAGGCTTGCTGTTTTGCCTAGCCGGTTCATTGGCTAGGCCTGCTGGCTTTAGCCCAGCCACATGAGTCGAGCTAGACCCAGCCGGTTCATTTGTGGTTTGTATTTTTATAGTGTAAAAATACAAATCTGGTATTAAAATACCCGGTTTTCTACGCAATGTTGCATATATATATATATGATTTGTTTTCATGCATGCGGCCAAGTTTCTCAAAAATAAAGAAAAATCATATAGTAGTTTCATACAACATAGAAAATTTAAAAAAAAAGTCTTAGCATGCATTTTCGGCTTTAATAACAAGTTTATTAAAGTCATGAGAATCAGACCAATATTTAAAAAATAAAAAAAAATATTTTGTTTTCTTTTAGTATCCAGGATTACGATCTTATACGTAAGACATACTCTTGATATTAAATAGAAAAGTTTGTTTTGTTTTTATTGATGCTAGAGCAATTAGGTTTTCTTTACTCGATAAGATAAGGATCTCCTTATTGAGGAGAACTTTTCTTCTCTTTTTAAGAAGTCATTGACAAGACAACTTTCAAAATCTTTAAATCACATCAAACCACGAAGCAGCTTACCTCAGGTAGGGTGCGCTAGGGGTGCTAATCCCTTCTCTAGCCACAACCAGTCCCTTACCCGTGAATCTCTGACAAAGACCAGCACACTCGGGTTTCCTAGTGACCCTGAACCAAATACTAGGTGGCGACTCCCAAATCAAACAAATCAACAAAAAAAAAATCACCATTGACGTCGCGCAGGCACATATGACAGAATGGTGACTCCACTGGGGAAGGTACTGTTTCTAAAAATATTGGACTAAGCTTTGTGTATTTGATGAGTTTAAGTTTTTGCATTTTTGTCTTTTTGTTAATGTTTTTTTTCCATGCATTTTATAGAATTGTCTTATGCATCACATGTTTTTATTTTTGAAAGCACACACAAGCTTCTAGGTTAGGTGGGGGACTAGCGATCTGTCTTATGACTATTGGTCAGGGTTTAGATATGTAAAACACCTAACTCATATATGAGTGTGCCCTAACCATTTCTCGCAATGCCCCTATTTTGTCTTTACGAAGATCGTCACTGGGCAGATATGAGACCCTTTTGAGACCAGGTAGAAAACCTACCCATGTTCATATAATAAATGGAACCTGTCCTTAAGTTGTATGTGCTATCTTTATTTGCATCAGGGCAAACCCTTCTTGAAGCATCTTGAACTCAAGACTTGTGGGTGACACAATGATCGTCACTTAGAAAATTTTCATTGTAGAGTATGGGCAAGAATCAAGATTCTTGTTTCATCATGCAAGGGTTACGATCATGTGTCACCCCTCGAAGGGCGAGTTCATCATATAGATTACATGTTCATACATTTATCATGCATGCATCGGGTTGAAAAGTAGGTTCCCCCACATAATCTCAGCTATACCTGATTGAAAAAAAGAAGATGGAAAATGAAGAAAGAGGCTTATTGTCAAAAAGAAATTGAGAGCAATAAAGATGAAGTAGCTAGACTAAAAAATCTACTTGAAAGGGAACGTCTACACAACCTCATGTGGAAATACTGTCAGTCCATGTCCCACATAAGGAAAATATAATTGACTTTTCTCCTCAGCAATCCACTAGTAAAAGCCATAAACACTGAATTGGCACCGCTTCTCCTTCATTCCAGTCATGAACAACAACAACAATGTCTTCAGCCATCAACACCTGACAACCGTTGTTTTTGTTCAGATGCATCGTTAATTGTTCACTGCCTCTTCATCTACTTCCAATAGCATCCAATAGCTACTAGCCTTTCGTGCCATGTGCATTTGGCCTTCTTTGAAGTCACCCCCATCGTGAGCTTCATTCTCGCCCCGCAACATAAGATGTTGATCTGAAAAATAGGAGCAGATATTGAACTTCTATGTGGCAGAGCTCTCTCTACAGAGATTTGTTTGTGGATCTGCTAGTGGGGAATACAAAAAGGAATGTAGTAGTTTCAAACTTTATGAAAATTTCCCCCACTAGTGGTAGCACCAAAACACTATAGTAGGTTGAAAAGCCAGACTTGGTCTGAAAAATAGAGTAGACCATGAACTTCAATGTAGCAGAGCTCTCTCTACAGAGATCTGTTTACGGATGTGCTAGTGAGAAATACAAGAGGGGATGTAGCAGTTTCAAAAGCTATGAAAATTTACTCCACTAATTTCAGCACCGAAACACTATAGTAGGCAGAAGAGCTAGACCTGGTTTGAAAAACAGGAACAAATATAGAACTTCAACGTAGCAGAGCTCTCTCCATAGAAATCTATTTGTGGCTTTGCCAGCGGGGAGTATAAGAGGGGATGTATTTGTTTTAAAAGCTATGAAAATTTACCCCATCAATTTCAGCACTGAACCACTGTAGTAGGTAGAAGAGACAGACTTGGTAGGAAAAACAAGAGTAGCATCAAACTTCAACAGAGTAGAACTCCATCTACAGAGGCCTGTTTGTGGATCTGCCAGTGGGAAATCAAAGAAGGGGTGTAGTAGTGTTAGATCATCTATAATTGTCTCCTACTAGTGTCAACATCAAAACACAAAAGTAGGGAGAAGAGACAAACCTGGGCTGAAAAACAGGAAGAAGACTGAAACTTCAACAGAGCAGAACTCCCTCTACAGGTGTCTATTTATTGCACTGTTAGTGAGGAATCAAAGAGGAGACGAATGAGTTTTATATTCATTAGGTTCTCTTCTAATAGAGACAACGTGTGATCCTACAAGTCGGCAATGGTGGTGCTGCATGTTTCCGTACGCTGCCAAGATTTGTTAGAAAGTTTCCAATAATCCTCAAACAACCACAACAACATTGGAAGATTGACATGATGTTATGAGGATTGCTGAAAGAGGTGAACAAGCTATCATGATGGGAAAGATTGAAGGTTCTACCAAGGACTCTAGAACAATGATGAGAGATGACCCAAAAGATGACTCTGGCAGAGGTAAACCTTAATTATGTGGTCTAGCCAAGTCTCGCTGTATCATAAACTACTCAAATGTCTTTGCCAAAGATAGACATTCCTTTGCCACTTGAGTTTATTTACCAACATCTGCTAGATTCTAGACTTTTTGCCTGACTCCGTCAAATCCCATGCAACCACCGTTTCCTTTGTGGTATAATCTAGACTAGAGATGTGAATATCATGGTGGGGTCTTGGGCATTCATTTGAACAGTTGCAAGAATTTCAAGAATTGAGTCCGGAGGATAGTGAGCAAGAGGCGAGTTGTGTTTCTGAAAGATGATGTCATTAGCCATATTGTCACAAGAACAACCTCAGAATGACAAGTGATTGAAATACTTTTCAAAACATAAATACTTTTCATGCTTAAAGGTTATGCTCAATGTGTTATTTGCATGAAACAGCAGTAAAAATGAAGGCATGTCATGAACACAGGAAAACACATGATCTTATTAACAAAAAAGGCTCATTTGACAGAGAAAGTCTTGTGGCATTTTGAGCCAAATTACCAACAAAAACTGGAACAGGTTGAAACAAAATATCATGAAGTTTTGCAGGCATGATCGAACAAAGGTAGTTATGTTTTGGCAGAACAAGAACATGCTCCATTCTGCAACGGTGGTATAATTCCCCTTCGGTCAGCCTTCCTACAAAAGCTTTTGCAGAAATGCTGGATTGTGTTGAGGCTGTTGACCATGTTTGCCCCTAATTTTTTTCCAGCCTGAGTCGTTGTTGGGGTTTGAACAAAGATGATAGGTCGGTTGGAAGGAACTACGATCTACATGTAAATTCATAATTCTTGATTATGAGCAAATCAAAATATTAAATTCTTCTTTATTCTTTGCGATTTTATCATAAAAAAACATTCATAAAAAAACAACATCCATAAAACAAATACAAACACACATTCACTTTTACTATATTTTTTTTCACATCCACACTACAAATTATAAAAATTCAAAAAAACTAAATAAAAATTACATTAAACAATTTAAGATTTACAAAATGGAGCCCAAAAAATTTAGGAATAGTTTTGGGATGCATTCTGGGTTTGCCGAAACAGTAGCGGCGCATTGCTCCACGCGCCATCGCCACTGGCGGTGCGTGGGTTCACGCGTCGCCGCAAGAAAATCCAGGCACCAGGGGGTCTGGAGCAGCTTCTTCTCCTATTCCTTTCCTCGCCGGCAGTGACCTGCAAAACACAGCAAGTAGTTGATTTTAATTTTTTTCTTAGTTTTTTAGATTTGCTCCTCTGCCTTCTCTTTTAGATCTGTTTCATTGCAGATCGGTTTTTCTTTGGGTTCGTCGTCTTCTCATTTGCTTTAAGTGGCTGGCGGAGCTGTTGTTTTGGCCGTTGCTATTGAGGAAACCGCCGAAAAAGAGGCTGCTGAGGGGAAAGCTTCGGGTGGAGAAGCTGCGAGATGATTACTACGGTTGAACAGGAGAGGAAAGGACAGATCTGGAGCTGCTATGGGGGACAATGACGGTCGGTTTGTGGCGAGTGGCTGGTGGAGGGGGGCTTGCCCAGTGTGGGAGACGGTGGTGCAACGGTTGTCTTGGCTGTGTTGAGGCGAAGACGCTGCTGTTGAGAGGAGGAGAAGGGGGTCAGGTGGTGTGGAGATAGTGAGGGGGCTGTCTTGTGGCCGACCGGTTCAGGAGAGAAAGAAAAATAGATCGGGGGGGGGAAGAGAAGGAAAACGCAAAGGCTTTGGTAAGCGGTGGGGGACCTGAAAGGGAGGCTTGCGGCTGAGGGGAGAAGACTGGGGAAAAGCTGGGGGAAGGGCTTGGCCGGGGGGAAAGGAGGCTTGAGCGGCTGGTTTGGGTGAGAAAAATCCAGGCCGGGGAGGGGGGCGGCTGTTTGGTTAGATAGGTTTAGGTTAAGGTTTTTTTTTGTTTTTTTTTTCTTTTAAAATTGCCCCTCCATTTTGTGTGTGTTGAGGGCTACTATTTATAGGCAAAATATTGTTTGGTCCACAAACTTGGTCCCTCAACTTCTTTCTTTTTTTGTAAATTTGATTTTTCTTAATTGTTTTGTATTTTTTTTGAAAATGAGCAATATCAACGTTGACTCAATGAGGAAAATCAATGATTTTAAAAATGACGCGTGAAAGGTCGAATGTGTTCAAAAGACCTTTGCAAAATTAAATTATTTTGAGACGATGCCGAAAATGCTAAAAACGATACAAATATATTAAAAAACATATTGTTTTTGGATTTTCATTGTTTTTCACTATTTTTGGATTTTTCAAAAATTTTATCAAATAGGTGGGTCAAAAATTAGGTAACAACAAGCATCTTGTTTTTGAAATTCACAAAAAGGTCACCTCATCACAGATCATCAAAAGATATACCCAAGATCAGACATTAAAATTGACACGAAGAACCATGGAAAAAGCCATTTTAATCTTTCAACGGGTCAATTTTTGTTTTTCAAAATACAAGATAATCAAAAGACTACATGTATTGAATGACATATGTTGGGTTTTTGACCAAAGAAGTTTAAATTTCAAAAATACTTTTAAAAACTGATATCTCTCTGATTTCATTTCAACAATTAGACTTTGAATAGACATGATCTTTGAAATATGAGAGTTGATTCCCGAATAAGAAAGATTGTGAAACAAAAAGAGCATCGATCGAGTTAGCAAAATCCTTGACAAAAATAACATTGACACTTGTCGACACTCCTTGAAAAGTGGAGTAATTAGGGGAAATACAGTGGACCCTGAGAAGGAAAAACAAGCAGTATTCAGATCAGCTAAGGGGCAATGAAAGATGATTAAATGATGAATCAGTGAACTAAGGACAATGGTGTTCAAAGAAAGATAATCAGATGAACAAGCACATTCAGATCATACTGGAGGCAATGTTGTTCAAAAACATTCCATGATCTAGTGAACTGCACCAGCAATTGAAAACAATGGTACACTTGAGGGACAACTTCATATCTCCATCTGGGTTTACCCTTTGAAAACATGGCTATGACTTTCGATGGATGTTATTGCACAATTGTATTAGAATGAATGTCGGAAATATGAACACCACCAAGAATGATTGTGGGACCATCTGTTATGCAGCACAAAGGCGCACTTCACCATATGAATATATGTGATAAAATGAACATCATTGATGATGCCAATGCATTTCCTTTCACAATCTGATTCGACAAGATGAGAGGAATCCATTGAGAAGAACACTGAGCATATAACCATGAGTCTTTTATTGCAAGCTATGAGATGCATGTTTGGATGACTGGATAGTTTCCAAGAAGACTGATGATAACATATACTTGAAGAGTGTTGTTTCAACCAGAGGCAAGTTCATGACTGATTGGCAATCTAGGATGAGGTCGACAATAGAAAACCTCTTGACGAGTGTTGGCACGATGCGCACAATCAATGAGAAAACAATTCTCAGGAGCATCCAGAAGATGAATGATTGGTTAAGCTCATTCATGAATCAAGCTACACCACACTTGAGGGCATGGTAATGCTTTATAAACAATGAGAGTAGTAATCATCATGGACAACCTAGAATAGGCACGACATTTGTCGCACCCGACATTGCGACGGCCCTAAAAATATTTCTCGAATTATGGAAAAATAATAGATTTCTGGCATCTTGTTCTTTTAGGAAAAATGTCTTGTTTAAGGAGTCGCCACCTAGTATTATGGTCACTAGGAACCCTAACTGGTCAACAGAGGTTCTATGGTACGGGATTGGTTACGTAAAAGGGAAGATATTATCACCCCTTAAACGTTCTGCCTGAAGCAGACTGCATTGTTGATTTTGTCTTAAATTACTAAATATTTATTGGTTTATGCTCTGATGATTTACTTGCAATATTCCTGACTCTGGCACCAGTGAATATTCAACTACTAATAATTCCAACTCTGGCGTTGGTAAATATTACGTAGCTATAAAATAAATTTGGATCAATATTTTTATTCCTGACTCTGGCGTCAGTGAATAAACAAATAAATTTATTTTTACACATTCACATATTTTTTTATTTTTCTAGCTAAATAAAATAAAATATAATGAATAAAAATAATATAAATTTAAACCGGTATTTTTATTCCTAACTCTGGCGTCAGTGAATAAACCAATAAATATATATTATTTTTATTTATGCATACACATTTTTTCTATTTTTTCTATTTTTATTATTTTTATTATTTTTATTATTTTTCTATTTTTCTATTTTTTATTATTTATGTTTTTGGGGGCTGGGCCTAGCTCAGCCCATGTGGGTCAATTGGACCAGTACGGCCGCCGGTCACCTACATCGCCTAAGCCGACCGGACTGGCAACATAAATCACGCGTGCATGTGCAGGTAAAGGGAGTGAATTAAAATGAAAAGTGGGGGAAGTGAAGCTTACTTACCTGGTTCTGAAAAAAATCGAAAGCAGTAGCAATGATGGTGCTGGTCACGGTGGCCTTCCTCTGCTTAGGTTCTTCCCTTCTGCTTTCCTTTGCTGCCTTGCCCACCGCCTTTTCTTTTCTTCTTTTTTTCTGCGTTCCTCTGTTTTCTCAGTTCTTGAGATGAAGGAATTAAAAAGATGACGATGTCGGTTCTCTCGGGTGATTCTTCCTTTTCTGCTTGTTTTTTTTCTTTGTTTTCTTGCTCTGTTTTATTCTGTGTTATGCTTGAATTCTGGGACTAAACCAAAGCTGGGTTTAGTCCTCTGTTTCCTTCCTTTGGTGTTCGTTTTCTCCCCCCTGAGTCTGCTTCATTTCCTCTGCTATGTCTCTGTGCGTTTGGTGTGTTGAGCCTGTGCTCTGGGAGAGGGGAAATTGGAATCCCCTAAGCTGGAGTTTCGAAGGAGGGCCAGCAATCTCTCCGGCCTGTTTCAGCATTTCTTCCTTTTTTATTTCTGCTTGTTTATTTCTGGTCCCCCTCTATTCCTGGCTCTCTTTTTTTCCTTTCGTTTTTGTGATTCCCCCCCTTCCGTGGTTTTTCTTTCTTGTTTGCGTTTCTGCCCAGTCTTCTCCGTTCAAGACGAAGACAATGGTGGTAAAAGCACGAGGATTTGCTGCTGGTTGAGGGACCAAAATTTTCCCCGGTTCTGTCTTTTTCTTTCCCCTGTGTTTCCTCCCCTCTCTCGCGCTCTCTCATCTTCTCTGGCTTTATAGCCAGAGAATACCAACCATTTGAAACGGCTTCAAAGCCATTACTGCCAGAAATGGCTCCTGAGGAAGAAGGTGAAGAAGGCGATGAACAGCTTCTCAAAACGGTGCCGTTTGTGCGATGGAAATGACCATTTTCAATCTGGTCACTGCATTTCTGAAATCGTGCAATCAAGCCCCTTTCTAAATTGTAATTGGACCCCTGTATTTCGGCGCTTTTTACAAGCTAATCCTTGGACTTTAATCTGTTGCAATTTTGCCCCCAATTAACCCCAAACTTTGCTATTTGTTCAATTAAGTCCCTGATTTCATTAATTTAACTAAATCTAAGTCCAATTAAGTCTCAAAACTTATCAATTCTCCAATTAAAACACTAATTGGATTAATTAAATTAATTCCAAGCTTAATTAAGTCTCAAAACTTATCCATTCTTCAATTAAACCCTTGACTTGATTAATTAAATTAATTCCAAGCTTAATTAGATTAATTTCAAAGTTTAATTAAACCCCTGAATTTCCAATCATGTTGCCCTTAACCCAAATTTTAATTCATTCTTCATTTATTTCATTTTACTTGTTTTTTCATCATTATTATTTTTTTATCATCATTTTTTTATCCTTTTCAATAAATAAAATAATAATTAACATTAAAATTAAAATGGTCAAAAATTAGGTTATGACAGTTGCCCCCTCTTTATAATATTTACTATGCAAAGATATTGAAAAATTTCATTTTCCTTTAGCTTTGTGTAGTAAATTGATAAAGAAAAGTAGATACAGAAAGAACCTTTGCTTCGTTTTTTTTTTAGTCTTGAAAACTTCAAAAACAATAGATTGACACACGACCTTTATAGAGAGATCAAGAAACAAGTCATTTGGAAGAAAACCCACTTTTTTTTTGTTTTGGTTTTTTTAAATGGATTAAATTGTTTTGGGCAACCTGCCCGATGATAAAAGAATGCGAAAAGGGTTTCGCGAATGGTCTAATTGTTTCAGGCGACCTGCCCGATGAAGAATAAAACGCGAAAAGGGTTTCGCGAGTGGTCTAATTGTTCCAGGCGACCTGCCCGATAGGAAGAATAAAACGCGAAAAGGGTTTCGCGAGTGGTCAAATTGTCCCAGGCGACCTGCCCGATAAGAATAAAATGGAAAAGGGTTTCACGAGTGGTCAAATTGTTCCAGGCGACCTGCCCGATATGAAGAATAAAACACGAAAAGGGTTTCGCGAGTGGTCAAATTGTTCCAGGCGACCTGCCCGATAAAGAATAAAACGCGAAAAGGGTTTCGCGAGTGGTCAAATTGTTCAAGGCGACTTGCCTGATAAAGAATAAAACGCGAAAAGGGTTTCGCGAGTGGTCAAATTGTTCTTTTAGGAAAAAGGTTTTGTTTAAGGAGTCGCCACCTAGTATTATGGTCACTAGGAACCCTAACTGGTCAACAGAGATTCTATGGTTCGGGACTGGTTACGTAAAAGGGAAGATATTATCACCCCTTAAACGTTCTGCCTAAGGCAAACTGCATTGCTGTTTTTTGTTTTAAATTGCTAAATCTTTATTGGTTTACGTTCTGATGATTTATTCACAATATTCCTGACTCTAGCGTCAGTGAATATTCAACTACGGATAATTCCAACTCTGGCGTTGGTAACTATTGCGTAGCTATAAAATAAATTCAGATTAATATTTTTTATTCCTGACTCTAACGCTAGTGAATAAACAAATAAACTAAATTTACGCATTCACATATTTATTTTTTATTTTTTATGTAGTTAAATAAAAAAAACAAAGAGAATAATTAAATCAGTATTTTTATTCCTGACTCTGGCGTCAGTAAATAAATAAATAAAAATGAATTTATTTTTCATACATGCACGTATATTTTTTGCTAAATCAAAAAAATATAACGAATAAAAATAATATAAAATTAAACTAGTATTTTATTCCCGACTCTGGCGTGGGTGAATAAACCAGTAAATTTATATTATTTTTATTCATGCATACACATATTTTTCTATTTTTTCTATTTCTGTTTTTTTATTTTTTATTTTTTTGGTGGGCCCGCCAATCATTACGTGGGTAGGGCTAGACCCGCCCGACCCGTTCACCGTCACTAGCCCAAGCCGGTGACCCGGTACCGCTATGAGGAGGCAAGCGTGATCCAAATCACGCGTGCCTGGCCTTTGTTAATTAATTCCAAACAGACGACAAAAATGAAGTCATGAAAAGCGGGGGAAAATAGAGCAGAAAACTTACCTGGTCCTTTTGCAGGGAATTTGCACGTGATTATTGAGGGCGACGCTTCTGCCTTCGAATTTCTTCTTACTCCTTCTGCTTTGTATCTCACGTTGTATTCCTTTCCTGTGTCTCTGTTTCGGCTTGTTTGTTTTTGTTTCTTTACTCTGTTTCAGAACACTGTCTGTACTCTCTCTCGGCTGGTTTTGGTTTTCGTTGTTTTAAGCCGGTGCTAGTGAGGAAAAGTTCACTTCTGGTATGGGGTTCTAAACAAAACACTTAAGAGTTCACTGGTTTCTTGGTATCAGTCACTTTTCGGGTTTCTTTCGTCTCTCTCTCCTCTGTTTTTTTTCTCCCCCTCTCTCGTTCTTCGGTGCTGCTCGGTTTATATAGGGCTCGGCGGGTTGATAACGAACGGTAGGCCAACGGTCGGCCACCATTAAGGCGCCCATAACTGAAGCTAACGGACGACGATTACTGCTGCAACATTCGGCCTCCTTCACTGTAGAAAACAGTCACAGGCTTAAAGGAGAAGAAGATGAACAGCGTCTTCAAAACGACATCGTTTAGCATTTTTTGTTTCGATCCATGCAGTTTTGAAAGTCTTGTAATTAAACCCCTGGTTTAAACTGTAATTGGCCCCCTGCATTTGCGCGCCTTTTTCAATGTAGTCCTTGGATTTTAATTTCACAATTTAGACCCCCAATTAACCCCAAACTTTGCTATTTCTTCAATTAAGTCCCTGATTTCAGTAATTTAATTAAATCCAAAGTCCAATTAAGTTTAAAACTTATCAATTCTCCAATTAAATCCTTGATTGGGTTAATTAAATTAATTTCAAGCTTAATTAAGTCTCGAAACTTACCAATTCTCCAATTAAAACCTTGATTGGATTAATTAAATTAATTTCAAGCTTAATTAAGTCTCAAAACTTATCAATTTTTCCAATTAAAATCTTGATTGGATTAATTAAATTAATTTCAAGCTTAATTAAGTCTCAAAACTTATCAATTCTCTAATGAAACCATTAATTGGATTTAATTAGATTAATTTCAAAGTTTAATTAAACCCCAAAACTTCCAATCATGTTACCCTTAACCCAAATTTTTAATTCATTCTTCATTTATTTCATTTTTACTTGTTTTTTTATCATTATTATTTATTTATTATTTTATTTATTTATTATTATTTATTTATTACTTTATTTTTTTATTTTTTTATTTATTTTTATTTTTTTATCATCATTTTTTATCCTTTTCAGCAAATAAAAAAAGAAAAATGGTCAAAAATTGGGTTATGACAACATTTACAGCTAAGTGGATGGCTAGCACGCGGAAGAGCCGGTGAATCAGAAGAGCAAAGAAGGCTTTGGAATGCACCCTATGATGATGGAGCATCGAAGAAGGGGGCCTATATTTCAAAACAAGGTATGAATGCATGTATGTCATGTAACCACAAAACATTGCACATATATTTTGACTTGTTACAGGAAAAAAAAATCCTCAATGAAATCCAGCAAGACTGTGGACAAAGAAAGAATCATTGAGTTGATGATAGAAAAGAATCACAGTTTTGACCATGGAACGAGAAGAAGATGAGATAAACCCTACCATTAGGAAAATCTCAAAGATCAACCTTGTCATCAAGAAGAGTCTTTAGGTCAACCCTGTAATCAGGAAGCACCAAGTTTTCCAACCTTGTCATCGAGAAAAATCAAGTTAATTTCAGTCATCAGGAAGGACAGATGTCAACCCTACAATCAGGAAGGACTGATGTTAGTCCTGCAAAATCACAAAAGTAAAAAAAAAATCATCAACTGAAAAAATTGATCATCCTTATCATTAAGAACAAAAATGATTAGAACCCTACCATTAGGAAATTCTCAAAACAAAAGAAGAAAGTTCAAACCCTGCCATCAGGAAAAACACACAGGCTTTGGTTCTGGTTAAAAGGGATCGCAGATGGGATCTCATGTTAGCCCAACCACACACAGAATTTGGTTCTGGTTAAAGGGGATCGCCAGATGGGATCTCAGGTTAGCCCAACCACACAAAGGATTTTGGTTATGGTTAAAGGGGATTGCCAGAAGGGATCTGGTTAAAGGGAGATCGCCAGATGGGATCTCAAGTTAGCCCAACCACACACAGACTTTGGTTATGGTTAAAGAGGATCGCCAGATGGGATCTCAGGTTAGCCCAACCACACACAGACTTTGGTTTTGGTTAAAGGATATCGCCAGATGGGATCTCAGGTTAGCCCTACCACGCAGAGGATTTTGGTTCTGGATAAAGGGAATCGCCAAAAGGGATCTCAAGTTAGTCCAACCATACATAAGATATTGGTTCTGGTTAAAGGGGATTGCCAGAAAGGATATCAGGTTAGCCCAACCATGCAGAGGATTTTGGTTCTGGTTAAAGGGGATCGCCGGTGTTGCTACCCAATTTTTGACCTATATTTTTGATAAATTTTCAGAAAAATCAAAAATAGCAAAAAAACAAAGAAAAACCCAAAAAATGTATTTTTGATATATTTGCTCGTTTTTAGCATTTTCAACGTCATCTCAGAAGAATTTAAATTTTCAAAGGTATTTGGAACGCGTTCAACTTTTAACGCGTAAATTTTATGATCACTAATTTTTCTTGTTGAGTTGACATTGATATTGCTCGCTTTTAAAAATACAAACAAAAAAAAAATCAAAATTTACAAAAAAAAGAGGGAAAGAAAAGGAAAGGAAAAGTTGAGGGACTAGGTTGAAAACCTAGCAAAACCTTTTCCTATAAATAGCATGCTACAGTGAAAAATTAGGGGGGGCAGGAAATTCATTCACGGGGGTTGAGAAAATTGGGGGCACACAAAAAAGGCAAAGACCTTAAACCTAAATTTTTTTTCCTTCTTCTCTGAGAGCCGCCGCCCCCCCTCCAACGGTGGTTTCCTCTCCCTTCTCCACCCAGCTCTTACCTCTCCCTGCACAAGAGAAAACCAAAGCTTTCCCCTTCCCTTGGTTTTGGGAGAAGGCAAACCGGAGAGAAACCACCACACTGCTCCCTACCTCTGCCAAAAAAAAAACTAGCCAAGGCCACGCCCACACCCACATCAACCTCCAACAGCGGCAGCCGAGACCTGCCCTCTGCACAGAAGCCTCCCATTTCCTTCTCACGGTCTCCAGCTCCACCCAACAGAGGCCAGCCGCTGTAGAAATGAAGGAGGAAGAGGGAAGTTCCTGATCCTCCATCCACACGCCCGGCCTGTCGTCGGCGGCGCGTGTAACGCCCAGCTCTAGATTCGGCAGATTTGAAGAAGAGAGGAAAAGGCAAATCTGAAAACAAAGAAAAACAACTAAAACCAACTGGCTTTTGTGATTTGATTTTTCTTTGCAGGTCACCACCGGTGGAAAAGGGAGAAAAGGTCCAAGGGCCGGCCATTTCTGGCATTGACAGCCGCTGCGCGTGGGAGGACACGCTGCCACGAGTCCAGCAGAACCCAGAAGGCTTTCCTGCAATTCTGTATTTTTGGGGGGGTCTTTTCTGTAATTTTGAAACTGTTAAGGCCTTGTTTGGGTAAATTTTGAATTCTTGCATATTTTGTAAGATGTAAATATGGGTGTATGAGAAAATCATATAAAAAGAGGTGTGTGTGCGTGTTTGTATTTTTTTTTATTTATGTTGTTGAATTATAAAATCAAAAAGACAAAAAGAATTAATTGTTTAATTTGAATTTGATTAAATATCTCAAGGATAAATAAAATCATGTTATATTTTCCATGAGAGTGTAAGAGCATGTTTCTACACATATTCGGGGATTTAATAACTGATTTATTAAAACCTTAGAATTTAATTAATATTTTGAATTTTTAAATCACATCAAATTGCAAAGCAGCTTACCTCAGGTAGGGTGTGCTAGGGGTGCTAATATCTTCTCTAGCCACAACCAGTCCCTAACTTTTGAATCTTTGACAACAACCAGTAAATCCGGGTTTCCTAGTAACCCTCAATGAAATACTAGGTGGCGACTCCCAAAGAACTAATCAAGCAAACATAACGAAAAATCGCCAAATCGCCACGCGAGGGACGTGCGACAGCCGGAAGGGATCTCAGGTTAGCCCAACCATACAGACAACATTGGTTCTGGTTCAAGGGGATCGCCGGGAGGGATCTTAGGTTAGCCCAACCACGAAGAGGATTTTGGTTTTAGTTAAAGGGGATCGCTAAAGGGGATCAGCATAAGGGATCTCAGGTTAGCCCAACCACGAAGAGGATTTGGGTTTTGGTTAAAGGAAATCGCTAATTTCAGGTTAAAAAAACAAAAACAAAAATGAAAAAGAAGAAGAAAAAATTTAGAGGGGTGCCAAGATCGGGTTCTCAAGATAATCAAGTTATACATAGTTTTGATCATTAGTTCTTGATTGAAAGGAGATTGCTGTAAAGACAGAGTTTCAGGTCAACCAAGTTTTGATGAGATTAGTTTTGTAAGTTTAGTTTTGTTTATCTTTACAAAACTTACTATGTAAAGTCTTTTCTCCATAAGAATTGTAAAGAGGGGGCATCTATTGTTACCTATTTTTGGGTCCCCACACAAAAAAGGAGAAAATACAAAAGAAAAAAGAGTTGAAAAAATTCAGAAAAAAAGAAAATAAAAAAAATAGGTAGTAGTGAGAAAAGATGTCGGAGCGCCCAAAAAAATGGGCTAAAAATTGGTTGAGGAGGTTAAAAAAGGCAAAGATTGAAATTTGACAGTATATCGTTTACTGATGAGAGCTCTATTAACAAAGAAAATTCAATTTGAAAAAAAATATTCAAAATCAGATGTTTATGGACATAATTAAATTTTATCTAAGATTTAATTGAATTTATGGAGGGTTTGATTGCAAGAAAAATTGATTTTTAAGTCAATTGAGGCTTTTATTAGAAGAAATTAAAGTTCTAAGGTCAAATTACAATTTTGAAGAGTTGATTTAGTCAAATCAGGGGCTTAATTGCATAATTATTGAAGTTTGATGGCCAATTAGGGACTTGATTGAAATAATCCGAAACCAAGGACCAAACAGGAAAAGGCGTGTAAATAAAGGGGCTGAATTTGACCACATCAGGGGCTAAATTGAAGAAATTGAAAGTTTATTGATCAATTGAGGGTCAACTCGCATTAATAAAAAACCAAAGACTATCTTATAAATGACGCTAAAATCAAGGGATCCAATTACAATTACGCGGGGATTTGATTACAAAATTGCAAAACTCCAATGACCAAATCAAAAATATCCATTTGAATTGGAAAACGGTGCCGTTTCAGAGACACTATTCATTGCCTTCTTCAGAAGTCGTTTCAGCAGTAGAGACAGTGGAACCGTTTTAGCAACAAAAGTAGTAGATTGCTTCAGTTATGGGGAACGTTTTACGGCTACTATCCCTCTGCATGTCGTTACCATCGTCGACCGTTACCATTACTCCTGCAACACATGCATTCTCTGGCTATAAAAACCAGAGGAGGGACCGATTCAGTTCTTTATAAAATCATTATTCATGCAAAAAAAAAATAAATGCTTTGAATCAATTCGGTTCTCAATAACCCTCAAATTGAAATTTAAACCTTTTGTGACCAACCAAATGTCACTTCATCTTTAACCCAAAAGCAAAAAAAAAAAGCTTTCATCACTTCAAGAAATGTGTCCATAGGAATCGCTTGAAGTTTTAGAACAAGTTTATTTTGAACCAATGTCATAATGATTTTTGTGGTTGGAATAACTTGGAAGTTCCAAAAATTTTGCATGAAAACATTTCCTTGTACAAAAAACTCAAACTTACTGTCACATAGCCTCACCCTAAAGTAAACCCAATTTGAACACTTTGAGACATGATCAAGCTGGGGGGCAATCCAAAAGCACATGGTAGGGCTGGCTCCATGATTTCCTTCCTAAAAAACAAAATGGCAGAGTTGACTGTAAACACCCAAAGAAAAAAAAAAATATATATATATATATTTAGAGAGAGAGGGATGATGAATGCAGTTTTCGCTGCCGATGCAGAAAATCGGGCAATGACGCAGCTTTTTTGTCGCCGATGCGGGAAATCGGCAAATCGATTCGCTCCACGCCGATTCGAATGGGCGATCACGATTCGCTGCCGGTCCGATTTCGACTTGGCGGCGACGATTTTGCCGCCGATCGCAGAAATCGGCAAATGACGCAGCGCTTTCGCCGATTCGACCGGCAACGATGCGCTTTACCGCCGATCAGAAATCAGCAAGCCGACGCATTTCTGCCGATCCGAAATCGGCGGCTATGCGCTTTCGCTTGCCGATTCCGGCGGCCACCGATGCGGTTTTTGCTGCCGATTCGACTGGCAACGCGGCCAGCGACGCCGCCGATCAGGAATCGGCAACGACGCTTTTTGCCGCCGTGCGGAATCGGCGGCCGACGCGATTCTTGTTGCCGACAATTTCGTTGCAATTTCTCGAACAATGGACGCGGAGCCGGGAGGGAGGGGTAAAAATGGTTTTAGATAAACCAAACAAGGATAAGGACACACCTAAACCAACCCCCAAACAACCCATTCCATTGGATGGGTAGTATAAATACAAAGAGGGGAGAGAGAATGACCCATCTTCTTCCAAATCCAGGGAATGCATGCCGTTCTTCCCTTCCCCTTTCACAACATGAAAACGTGAATCGGACCGGTAGAGATTACCTTGTGAACTTGTGAGGGAGAGATGAGACCTTGAGAGAGGAGTGGGCAATGCAGAGGAGAGGCAAAAGAGAGCTGAAAAAACGTCAGAGGAAGAAGAAGGAGGAGAACCAAGAAATGAATATTGTCAAACCTTCCTCAAACTTAGTTAAATTCGGAAGGTATGGGTCATGAAACTCTCTTCCTCTCCCCGTAAGATCAAAAACGAAAATGAAGAAGAAAAACCCTAAGAAAAGAATTGATCTAAGACCTAAGCCACCGTGAAGGAAGCTGAAATTAACCAAGAGAACAAGCAAACAAAAGTGAAATAAAGTCAATTTCGAACATCTAACAAATCATGGTAGAGGGTCGGCTTTAACTAGGGGGTAATTAATGTGTTTTCTGTGATGATTGTTCTTTGGAATTAATGTGATGATTGTTCTTTGGAATTAATGTGATGTTGTTGCTTTGGAATTAATGTGTTCTCTTGTGATGTTTGTTGCTGGAATTAATGTGTTCTCTCCGTGATGATTGTGCTGAAATTGATCTTGCCGATTTGTGTGTTGCTGCAAATGAAATTCTGTTTTGCCGCCAAGAACCGAACCTCCCCGAAGGAAATAATATTCACGCCGATTTGTGTGTTGCGCAATGAAATTCTGCTTTGTCTTTGCCGCGAATCGAACCTCCCGGCAGAATTCATATTCACTTTGCCGATTTGTGTGTTGCCCAAATGAATTCGCTTTTCGCCGCGAATCGAACTTCTTGCCGCAAAATTAATTATTATTCGCCGATTTGTGTGTTGCGCAGAGAAATTCTGTTTTATTTGCCGCCGCACGAACCTCTCGCAATTGATTGATATTCGCCGCCGATTTGTGTGTTGCGCGATGAAATTCTGCTTTTGCCGCCGCGAATCGAACCCGCCGGCAACGATTTGATATTGCCGCCGAAGTTGTGTGTTGCGCAAATGGAATTTACTTTCCGCCGAATCGAACCCCCCGCAATATTGATATTCGCCGCCGATTTGTGTGTGTTGCGCAAATGAAATTGTTTTTTGCCGCCGAGAATCGAACCTCGCCGAGTTGAATTTGATATTCGCCGCCGATTTGTGTGTTTTCGCGCAAATGGGCTTTTTTTGCCGACGCAACCGAACCTCCCCGCAATGATTTGATATTCGCCGCCGATTTGTGTGTTGCGCGAATGGAATTCTATTTGCCGCCGCAATCGAACCTCCTCCGGCCAATGATAATGATATTCGCCGCCGAAGTTGTGCGTTGTGCAAATGAACCGTGGCGCCAAATGAATGGCGGTAAGTTGCGTTACGCCGCCGAACCGGGCGATCTGCGGGCGAATCCGGTTCTTTGCCGACCATGGCCGCCGCAAATGAACCGGTTCGCGCCGATTCCTACAATAAGCCTCCTAGGCGGAATGACTTAAATGCTAATAACAATTTCATGATATGATGGTGTAAAATAGGGAACACTTGAATGTGAACATATGAACTATTGAAATAAGTGTGATGATGAATGTGATTCAAAAATAAAATAAATACAACGTCGTGATTTGTGACCATTGATGTCTTAGGTGGTGCGGTCGGGATTGGACCATCATCAAGACAGAACGACCCATAGGTGGAGCGGTGGGTGACTTGCACCTTTCTTTTTCATACGTTGAATCTTGGAATATTTTAACTTGAGTACTACCATATTGTTAGAACCGATATTAAATTGTCGAACGCTTAATTGTTGATAAAATAGTGATTAGCCTGGCTAATGGCATCCAAACGGATGGCGGGACAAAGAATGATTAGCTTTGGCTAATGGCGTCCGAATGGATGGCGGGATGAAAGGACCGATTAGCTGGCTAATGGCATCCAAACGGATGGCGGGACAAAGAGTGATTAGCCTGGCTAATGGCATCCGAATGGATGGCCGGGACAAAAGAGTGATTAGCTTCGGCTAATGGCATCCGAATGGATGGCCGGGACAAAGACTGATTAGCTTTGGCTAATGGCGTCCGAATGGATGGCCGGGTTAAAAAGGGATGATTTCGCTGCCGATGGTGGATCGGCAATGACGCGTTCACGCCGATTACGGATCGGCAATGACAAGATTCGGCCGCCGATCCGAAAATCGGCACGACCATTTCGCGCCGATCTGAGAATCGGCATGACGCAGCGATTCACGCCGATTCTGGATCGGCAGCGAGCCTATTCGCCGTCTACGGAAATCGGCGGCGACCCGTTCGCGCCGACGGAAATCGGCAAGACGGCGCTTCAGCCGCCGATTTTGGATCGGCAATGATGCGTCTTCTGCCGATCTGAAATCGGCGGCGACCGTTCATTGCCGATTCCTTGATCGGCAATGATGTAGTTTCGGCCGCCGGTTTTAGGATTGGCAACGACGCAGCTATCACTATGGAATCCGGATGGATAGCCGGACAAATAAACGACTAGTTTCGCGAATGGCATTTGAAAACTTGTGTATCTATATGTACTGCTAATTGTTACATCAAATACATGAAGAAATTATAAATGTTAATGCTTATTTAATTGCTAGGCCGTTAGTTACCATTATTATTATTATTATTAAGTATTTGTTTTCTCTTAAATGTTTTGTACTTTGCTGCAGGGGGCGTCACACCAACGAGATGTCTAGGATACCCGATACACGGAACCTACTTTTGCAAGGAATTAACTAGATGCATTCTAACTCACAATGTATTTTGTAGGGATCAATGTACTGAATGTATAACTTTTATTAGATCCTTTTTGTTTATAATTTGTGATGGCTATTAGTAGTATAAGAATGCAAACTCATGTCCATGTATATATATATTTTTAATATGAACTTCAAATCATGCAACCTTAATATTATGTGTTTGTGTAAGATTCGCTTTTGAAAGAACTGTTGATTGTATGGATTGTATTTTGATGATGTGAGGATTCAAGTTCTTTGATTACCGGCACCATGTGTATTAAATATACATATATAAAAAAAAATTTACTATTGTTTTGGGCTTAGAAAGCCGGGTCGTTACATTGACAGTAGCAAAACCCTTCCAGAGTTGCAGCTCACATGATGTGACTTGAGTAAGCAAGAATGAAAAAACCATCAAAGTTTACTACCAACACTCCAACTTTTGAGAAAAGAAAGACACCATGAAGAAATGAGGGCCTATATTTCTCAGGTAAGTATACATGCATATTCAATCATATTGCATTGCTTTCAACATATACAGATAAGTGTTTCACCATCACCATTTAGGTAATTCCTTTTCTAACCCTACCTCTTGGGTAGTGCGTTTTCTAACTCTACCTCCTTTCGAGTGCACCTTTGAGCCCTCACCATCCTTTTTCTGGGTAGGTCACCCATTATAGTGAGACCTTTCTTTCACCTGTGTAGGTCACCCATTACAACAAGACCACTCTTTCCTTTTTTCATTTTTGGGTAGGTCACCCATTACAATTCGACCAATTCTCCATGTTTTTTTTTACCTGGGTAGGTCGCCCATTACAACAAGACCACTCTTTTCTTTTTCCATTTCTGGGTAGGTTACCCATTACAATTCGACCATTCTCCATGTTTTTTTATCTGGGTAGGTCACCCATTACAATGAGACCACTCTTTCCTTTTCCTATTTTTTGGTAGGTCACCCATTACAATTCGACCAATTCTCCATGTTTTTTTATCTGGGTAGGTCACCCATTACAATGAGACCACTCTTTCCTTTTCCTATTTTTTGGTAGGTCACCCATTACAATTCGACCAATTCTCCATGTTTTTTTATCTGGGTAGGTCACCCATTACAATGAGACCATTCCTCCACCTGGGTAGGTCACCCATTACAATGAGACCACTTTTTCTTTTTCTATTTGGGCAAGTCGCCCATGAAAATAGACCAGGGTAAGTGTGAGTGTGTGGGCAGGTCGCCCATGAAAATAGACTAGGGTAAGTGTGTGTAGGCAGGTCGCCCATGAAAATAAACTCGGGTAAGTGTGAGTATGTGGGCTGGTCGCCCCTGAAAATAGACCACTTTGAGTATGTGTGGGCAGGTCGCCCATGACAATAGACCAGGGTAAGTACGAGTGTGTAGGCAAGTCTCTGTGAAAATAGACCATTTTTCTTCAAGAGGGCAGGTCACCTGTGAAAGCAGACCAATTTTCTTCGAAAGGGGCAGGTTGCCCAAGATAATGTGATCTTCTTTTTTTCTTTTTTTTAACTTCTTTACAAAGCTTACTATCTAAAACCTCTTGCGAGATTTTGGTCTTAAGCATTGTAAAGAGGGGGGCAACTGTCATAACCCATTTTTGGGTTATTCCCTAATTCACATTTTTTCTCTCTTCAAAAAAATACAAAAAAATAAAAAATATAACAAAAAATAATTGCAGTGAGAAGAGGATGCCAAAGCTCCCAGAAAATGGCTAAAAATTGGTTAAGGAGGTTTAAAATTACAAAAATTAACATTTTGACAATATTTTGTAGACTCATGAGAGTCTTGTTGATAAAGAAAATTCAATTTGAGAAAGAGAAGTCCAAAATCAGATGTTTATGGACTCAATTAAATTTTATTGAAGGTTTAATTGAATTTATGGAGGGTTTGATTGCAAGAAAAATTGATTTTGGAGTTAATTTGGGCTTTAATTGGAAGAAATTCAAGTTCTAGGGTCAAAATATAATTTGTGAGAGTTAATTAGGTCAAATCAAGGGCTTAATTGCATAAATATTGAAGTTTGATGGTCAATTAGGGACTTAATTAAAGAAATCCGAAACCAAGGACCAAAATGAAAAAGGCGGGTAAATAGAGGGGCTGTAATTAAACCGAATCAGGGGCCAAATTGAAGAAATTAGAAGTTTATTGATCAATTGAGGGTCAGATTGCATAAATTCAAGACCAAGGACTAAAGTGAAAATGGCGACCAACTTCAGGGCCGCTGTTTGATTTTTGGCAGGGATGCAATTGCATTGATTTTTACAATCAAAATTGCAATTGAGGACTCGATTGAACAAATCACAAATTGAGGACCAATGTGAACTCTAACATGTTTTTGCCGCCTTTTCCTTTTAAATGAAACGGCGTGTTTTGTCCAAAACGGCGTCGTTTCATCCATTGTTCATTAAAAAAAAACAAGACCAAAACGGTGTCGTTTTGAACGACACCATGCGTCTTCTTCTTCCTTTGGACATGCAGAAAATAGGGTAAGGGAGTTGTTTGTTCCCTTGTTTCTCACCACCTTCTCTTCCCTCGAGGACTAAAAAAGACGCCGACACAACCCACTTGCTTGCCACATGGTGGAAAAATGGAGGGGACGTACCCCTTGGGCGGTTCGGGGTGGCAGCATAGTGGCCGCCCCGGCCTCTCTCCCCCCTCTGTTTTTACCTATAAATATAGAGGGGGAGAGCAAAAGGAAGAAGGGGAACATAAGAGAAGGGAGAGAGTAGAAGAGAATGTGGAAGACCGGAAAAAAAAGAAGAAGAAGCAGAGAAGAGAACAAAAAAAAAGACAGAGGAGAGAGAGAGAGAAGAAAAGAGAAAAACAGAGGGGAAGAAACGGTGAGCACCGTCATAGCCAGCACCTGCGCCACGACCAGCGCCGCTCCCTGTCGCCTCCAACAGCTCTGCCAACGACATGAACCATTGTAGGTCAACCTTCTTCCCTCTCCTCCTCCACCTCCTTCTTCTTCTACGTCTTCTTCTCCACTGTTCACGTTGCATGTGAATAGTGGAGAGGCCCACTGTTTAATGGGCTACAGCGTCGACCCAACCCAAAATGGTTGGGCCGGGTCCGGCCTAATTCAAAAAAAAAAATTTCCTTTTTGAAAATTGTAATTGTTTTTTCGTGTTTTTTTACTAAATTTTTCTTAGTATTTGGTTGGTATTTTTATACCACAAAAAAAAAATACAAATCTGGTATTAAAATACCTGGTTTTCGTCAACTTTTGAAAAGTACAAAAAAATTTTGAAAAAATAAAAAGTGTTTTTGTGCATACGGTCAAGTGTCTCAAAGCTAAAAAATCATAAAAAAACAACAAAAATTTTATTTTGTTTGTCTTTTAGTATCCGGGGTACGACATTACAAGTAATACGTATTCCGAATATTAAATTCTTTTTTTCGGATGCTAGAACGGTTAGGTTTTACTCCATTAAGATAAGAACCTCCTTAATTAAGGAGGGCTTTTCTTGAACCTTTGCCAGACCAACAATTAAAAAACACAATAAGACAATAGTTTTTTATCAGACAATAAAACAATGCAGCTTACCCTAGGTAGGGCGTATTTGGGGTCCTAATACCTTCCCTTTACGCAACCAGTTAGGGTTCCTAGTGACCAGAATACTAGGTGGAGAGACAAGGAATCCTTGTCTTTTTCAGTGGAAAAGGGAATGGGAGTCGCCACCTAGTATTGTGGTCATTAGGAACCCTAACTGGTCTCAAAGATTGGGTATGGGGACTGGTTGCGTAAAGGAAAGGTATTAGCACCCCAAATACATCCTACCTAAGGTAAGCTGCATTGTTTTATTGTCTGATATATGCTATGATTTTATAGTATTTGTAATTGTTGGTCTGTCCACGGTTTAAGGAAAGTCCTCCTCGATAAGAAGATCCTTATCTTATCGGGTAAAACCTAACCATCCTAACGTCAACAAAAGAACTACCTTTTTAATATCGGGAATACATTTTACGTATAAATTTGTAATCCCTGATACTAAAACAAAACAAAATATTTTTTTTTTGGATTTTGAAATATTGGCTAAGTTCTCGTGATTTTAATAAACTAGTTATTAAAGCTAAAATGCATGCTAAAACATTTTTTGGATTTTTGCTATGGCAAGGGGATGGGAAAAAATGGTGATGGAGGGGGATGGGCTTAGTCGGGGTTGCTGTGATTTTGGTTGGTTCTGGTTTGTGGGTATGGAGAGGGAAATCAGATGAGGTGAGGGGAGGAGATGCTCAGTTTTGTGAGATGGGAGGCTGCGGTGAGGGTTTTCTTTTCCAAGGGAGGGAGCGGCAGCTTGGAGAAGGTGAGAGGAAAAAGGGAGGGGAGGGGTGCCGCTCCTTTGAAAGTGATGGGTTTAGGGTTAGGGTTTCTTTTTTTGTCTTTTTTTTTTAATGTTTCAAAATTGTCCCCCTTTTTGTGTGTGTTGAAGACCAGTATTTATAAGCAAAAAATTTGTTAGGTTTCCAAACTTGGTCCCTCAACTTCATTTTTTTTTTTGTAAATTTGATTTTTCTTAATTTTTTTTATTTTTCTTATCAACATCGACTCGAATGAGGAAAATCGGTGATTCTAAAAATAACGCGTTAAAAGTCGAATGCGTTCCAAAAATCCTTGAAAAATTTAAATTCTTTTGAGACGATGCTAAAAATGCTAAAAACGATGCAAATATATTAAAAAACTTATTTTTTGGATTTTCATTGTTTTTTGCTATTTTTTGACTCTTCGAAAATTTTATCAAAAAGATGGGTCAAAAATTGGGTAGCAACAACATGGATCAAGTCCAATCAGTCATTACTCTTCATAGTGGTAAGGTTATTCAAAAACCCATTCTTGAACCTTCTAAGAAAGATGATGAGTCAATCTTTGAGGGTAAGGAAGGGGTTAAACCTGAACATTGCAAAGAAAAGGCTGATTCCCCACCGGTACTTCCATTTCCTCATGCCATGACCAAACAAAGGGAAGTCAATCACGATTCTGAAATCTTTGAAACTTTCAAACAGGAAGAAATTGAGGACAAGAAAGGCACCAAAAATGTTGTCACGGATCATTTGTCAAAATTGATAATAGATTCGACATCTGACATCACAGAAATCAATTATTACTTTCCTGATGAATCTTTACTTTCTATTTCTACAATGCCTTGGTTTGCTAATATTGTTAATTTTCTTGCATCAGGAGATTTGCCAGCTCATTGGAGTACCCAGGACAAAAGAAAGTTTTTGAACGAAGTGAAGAGCTTTTATTGGGATGACCCTTACTTATTCAAATATTGTCCTAATCAAATATTTCAAAGATGCGTTCCCGACAATAAGGTAAGTAGTGTCATTAAATTTTGTCATTCTGAGGCATGTGGGGATCATTTCTCGTCAAAAAAGACAGCTGCAAAAATTTTACAAAGTGGATTCTGTTGGCCCACCATGTTCAAGGACACACATGCATTCTGTAAAACCTGTAAAAATTGTTAAAAGGTAGGATTTATTTCAAAACATAAAGAGTCTTTAGATAATCTTCTATTGACCCTTGAAACGTATCCTGATGGAGATGTGCATCATGCAAATCATGATTTAGAGCCCCATTTTCATAAAGAACATGCTCGACATAGTCTTCGGAATCTAACTAAAAAAGACCATGTTTGTTAGTTTTTAAGAAAACTGGATGGGAAGCTTATCCCCGATCCATAGAGGACGTTTAAGCCGTTCTTGGATGTAAAACCCAGGGAAGATGTGAGCCACAATCACAACTACCTGTACATACACATGCTTTTCCAAAAAAAAAGAAAAAAAGGCAAGAAAGAGAGAGAGAGTCCAGTTGGCCTACATATAAGTGGTATGATTGCATTCTCAATTTTTTATCTATAAAATCTTCTCTTCCTTCCCTTCATTTCTACTCAACCCATACATTTCACGAGTATAGAAGAGTGTAGAAATGGAAGGATCCTCAGTTTCTAAAAATAAAAAATATTTGTGTTTTTGGTGGATCCTGTCCTGGGGAAGACAAAGAGTTTTTAGAATCAGCAAATCATCTTGGTCGGGTACTGGTTGAGAAAAAGATTCATTTAGTGTATAGAGGAGGCAACCTTGGGTTAATGGGGAGTGTGTCAACAACTGCATTTTTTGGCGGCAGTCAAGCCCCATAATCTATGTTTTCATACATTGAGCACATAAAAAGAAGGCTTATTAATATCTTGTTTAAGAGGTATGAAGCAGATATATAAATTTAATGAGAGTTTGTTTATTTGGATAGATTAATGGAAGTTGAATGATGAATGCCTTGCTTTTGAATGCCATATATTGTTTTAACGCTTTAATTACTAGGGACTAGTAATAAGCTGGTTGGAGGGTGTGATTAGTACTTAAAAGTGCATTTTTATCAAGTTTTTATATCATCATATTGCACTTAAAGTATCATTAAATTCCCTAACTTAAGCATGTTTTATAATAACAAGTCTGATAACATAAGATATCTTTAATTTATGGTAAATGCTCATTTTAAATGCAGATATATCTCACAATTTAAAGGATTGATTGATGTGTTTAACTACTCAAATTGAGAAGACAGAGAAGGATAAGCTTAAAGAAGAGATGCTGGTTTAATTCAAACTGGAACACCATTCAGTTATTGGATCATAACTGGAGTTGTAGAACTTGGATTTAGGTCTAGTTTATATAGATGAAAAGCTAAGAAATAGGCCTAAAACTTTAATGATAGAGTCCAAGATTCAAAACAGCCGTTCTCAAGTTCAAATGGTAGCAACAAAAGAGAAGTCGGAAGTGTCCTCCAGCCCAGACAATATTCAATGTTCAGCCCATATCTCGAGTTCTAGAAATTCAAATGAGCTCATTCTTGTTTTGTTTGAAAGGTGAGACAAATTCCCAAAACTTTTATGAAGGCTATCTATTCAAATTATGACGTTATCAATGATGTTTTGTTCAGACAAGAAGATAATGGTTGTTACCAAGTCAAGATGTGGCCACTCACTCAATAATTAGTCATCAAATCAATAGTTCCAAATTTGAGCCTATAAAATGAGGCATTTGCCATACATCTAGACATCTTGGTTTTAAGATCAATATCATTTTATTGCTTTCTCTCTTTGTAATGTTCAAGTTTTATTTCATGTTATAGTAGTTTCTTGTTTATGTTTTTCATTTCCTTAACCGACACCTGTGCTATGAAATGAACTTGATTTGTTGTTAACATAAGTTAGCAACATGAATGCCTGATGATATTTATAAGTATGGCGTTACAAAAATAAGATAAATAATATGATCATGTTAATAATTTATAATGAGTTTATACTTTACTTATTTCTAATGCTATTAGTGGATCCTCTAACCTTGACAATTGTTTTATCATTGTTTAATCTTTTCATCATTATCACATCTCAAAGTTCTCTTCAACATCAATATCATTTTATTATTTGTAATTTATATAGTTCACCTCCCTGTGGTTCGACCCCGGTCTTGCCGGGTTATTTATTACTTCGACACTCCTGCACTTGGGATAAGACATCAATCTTTGATCGTGTCAATAAGCCAAGGTATTCTGACTGCCTTTATGACTGCATTAGAACTTGATAATATGCATGATCTTTGGATTGTTGATTCTGGAGCCACTAATCATATGTCAAACAAGTTAATAAATTTCTCTAACCTTGAAAGATTTGTTTCTCCTACCTTTATTTCGGTAGCAAATGGGAAGGGGTCTCCTGTGAAGGGTAAGGGAAAAATTAAGATTATCTCTGAAATCATGTCTGATGTTCTATATGTTCCTTCCTTTCCTTTTCAATTACTCTCGGTCAGTAAGATAACTTCTACTTTCAATTATGATGTAATTTTCACTCATCACAAGGTTATATTTTAAGACCGATTAACTAAGAAGACGATTGGTGAAGGTTTTTTCCTGCATGGTCTCTACTATATTTTTCGGCATAATCGCGTTCCTAAAAGCCTTCAAACTAGTTTCAAAACATCATATGAGCCACTCTTATGTCATCGTCGTTTAGGACATCCGTCAGATTATGCAAAATAAATTCAGTTTCCATCTCGAAACCTCTTGAATGTGAGATCTGTTATTTTTCCAAATCATCTAAACTTCCGTTTAATAATTCCACTACACATGTATCTCATGCGTTTGAACTTATACACTCAGATGTATGGGGACCTTTCGATACGTCTCTTGATGGTTATAAATATTTTGTAACCTCTATTGATGATTTTTCTAGAGTCACATGGGTGTATTTGTTAAAAGCTAAGAGCGATGTTTTTTCCTGCTTTCAGGATTTTCATACGTTAGTTAAAAATCAATTCTCTGGTCATCTTAAAACATTCTGATCAGATAATGGCTCAGAATAAATGTCCAAAGACATGACACATTATTTACATTCTAATGGCATATTACATCAGGCTAGTTATGTTGGTACACCATAACAAAATGGAGTCTCTGAATGGAAAAATCATGATCTGCTTGAAAAATTTTGTGTTATAATGTTACAAATGCACGTTCCAAAGGGGTTTTGGTCATACAGTGTTCTTACGGCTGTCTATCTCATAAATCGCTTACCCAGCCGCGTGCTGGATTGAAACAGAGTCCACGAGCATGGCATGCCAAATTAAGTGTTGCTTTACAGACACTTGGTTTCATAAGAAGTAATGCTGACTCTTCACTGTTTATTCAACAGAATTCTGCAGACAAGTTGATTGTGCTTGTATATGTAGATGGCTTAATTATCACGAGAAGTAATGAAACCTCTGTTGCAAAATTAAAGGCTGATATGCAGCGGCACTTCTCCATTAAAGATCTTGGAAAGCTGAAGTATTTCTTGGGGATAGAAATGGCTACTTCCAGCAAGGGTGTGTTTCTTAACCAACGAAAGTATATCCTAGACATGCTACAGGATACTGAAATGTTGTATACCAAGCTAGCTATTACTCCTCTGGACAGCAAGCTGCGGTTGGATTCATCAAGCAAACCTCTCCCAACATTCACTACTTATCAAAGGATTGTTGGGAAATCGATTTATTGAGAATCACTAGACCGGACATTATATTTGTTGTTAGCTTATTGAGCCAATATATGCATGCTTCTACAGCTCAACATCTTGTTCTACAGCTCAACATCTTGACATGATGAGGCGTATTCTGCGATACTTGAAAGGAACTATTGGTCGAGGCATTGTTATGGCATGCAATGGACATACAGATATTACATGATACATAGATTCTGATTGGGCAGGAAATGCATTAGATAGACGTTCTACCACTGGAAATTGCATGTTTGTTGGAGGTAATTTAGTGTCTTGGAAGAGCAAAAAACAACAGGTGGTCGTGCATTCAAGTCTTTGAAGATTTAATATCGCGCAATGGCATCTGCTTCATATGAATTAATTTGGCTCAAGAATCTACTTGCAGATCTCGGTTTTGTCTCTCATACACTTATGATATTATTTTGTGACAATCAAGCTACCATGCATATTGCCTCTAATCCAGTGTTTCATGAACGCACAAAATATCTCGAAGTAGATTGCCATTACTTTCGTCAGCAGGTTCAAGCTAAACTTATTAAGACATCATATGTGCGCACCCATGATCAATTTGCTGATGTATTTACAAAAATGCTGCCATTTGGTCAGTTTCATCATTTGCTCAGCAAGCTTGGATCAATTAATCCACTACATCCAGCTTGAGAGGGAGTCTTGAAGAGTACAGTATAAGATGTAGATCCTTGCAAATATTGCAGATATTGAAGATTAATGAAGCAGATACTGCAGCATTAAGAGACAATTATATTTCCTATATGTTATATCTATTTTCTATTTTATATTTCCTATATGTTATGTCTATTTTCTATTTTAGATGATCATGTAATTATTATTTATTTTCTTCATAACCAAGTACATAATCAAATCTAATAGCTGCCATGTTACGAAGAATGACAAATAGCGTGAAGACCCTTACCACACAAATTTGATTAGGTGGAGCATTATGTGGTAGACTTAGTGGTTTGATCAATTATAATGGGTAAGCCCAGACAAGAATCATGAAGAGCAGAGGAACGCACTAAAGACTTACCTCAAGGCATGCCTAACCGTGGACCTATTCCTAAAGATCCCCCTAGACAACTAGTTGTGTGGGTGCCAACAACTATTTTTATTTTTATATTTGCTTTTCTTCCCTGATTTTGCAGCTCCAATGAGAGAGCCAAAATGAATTTTCTATCAAAGAAAGATCATTTCTACGTATCTATCAAGAGAGCATAAACATTTGAAATATATTATTTAAAGATTTATTTTTTTCATCAACTTTTCTAAAAAAACCAAAAGTATTAATATTAAATATATTAAAATACAAGTTGTTAAAATGATTTTTTTTTTCAATGGAGTGAATATAAAAACAAAAATCATATTTACACTATTCAAAAGGCCATATCAACAATTTGGCTATTCTAAATGGCTTTTGCCTTTAGAGATGCTCATAGCACCATAAAAACATTTGTGTATAAGAAGTTCTATTCTTTTTTTTTTAATAAAAATAAATCATATTCAGGAATGCATCTTAAAAATGGTTGTCTAGAAGTAATTAAGTCTCTAGTGCTTTGCCAATCATAAACACCATTCTCCATATAAATATGATGCCTATATTTGTTTGCAGGAATAGATTTAGGGTTAGTTCATCCTAAGGTAAGTCTTTAAGCGCATTCCTCTCCTTATCATGATTTATATTCTGATTGTTTGCTTCAAACGATCTAGCTTATGTGATTGAGTTTTTGAAAGTTTGAGAAAAAAATTGATGAAAAAAATTATTTGATAAAAAATTTTGAGATTTAGGAATTTTTTAGATTGGCCAAGAATGCAATTTAATGGTTTTTTTCACCATTAACTTTTTTTGTTCTGCTAATAAATGGTATCATTTTGGAGTTAATTTGCATGCCAATTTAAACTAAATCTACTTGTGAGACAGTAATAGGAATGAAATTATCACATTATTTCAAATTTAAGAGATTATGAAAACAAATATCTTTTATCATCAAGTCTATATTTGAGGACAGAACTATTCGTCTGGCCGCAAAATTTCTTCTATTTTTTCTTCCCTGTATTTTATCATGTGATGCATATTCATGGGTCGAAGATTACTCCAAAGTTTTGTGGAGTCCCGTGAATGTAGTGTGCAGATAGAAAGTACGTGGTCTATAAAAGCAAAGAAAATAAATCTCCTGAAAATCAAGCGTGCAGAAAATGATGTGATGTGGTCCATAATTATGTCATTTTCAACAAGGTCACATGAGCAAAATGAGAGAAAAAGGAATGACAAACGAAGTAGAGAGAAAAGTGTATCCAAAATAATCTTTGTACTCCTATAAAAAAAAAAAAAATTCAAGTTTGGCTAGCAATGCCTGCCGCGGATACATGATTCTCATGTGTCTTTCACTCCTGTTTGTTAATATATTTAAAAAAAATTGAAAAAATAAAAATTCATATGACTAATATAATTAAGGAAGCGGTAAGAGACTAATATGAATATTTTCAACTCTTTCCCCAACCAACTTAAGATGATAGGCAAAGAGAGAATAAAGAGTAAAAAAGGGAGTATATGGTCGGAGTTTTGTTTAGAATAAGTAAAATTTTCTGAAAAAAACTGGAAAATAATAAAAGATCTCATCGCATCATGTGATCTAGGTCTTGAGATTAGAATAATTTTATAGAAGGTAAATGAAAAAAATTATAAAACCTTATTTTTAACAAATCTAATGGTGAATGTTTGATATACAAAAAAAAAAAAAACTAAATTTATAAGACTAATATATAACCTATAAAAAAAACAATTATAAAGCAATTTAAAAAAAAAAAAACAATAAGGAGATGTGCTTTCTATCTCTACAATAGTTATTACTTTTGAAAACTAGCGTGTATAAAGCTGTCTTTTCTGAGTGAATTTTAACCTCCTTTTAATTGTATTTTGGGCTTGAGCTTGTTCGTAAGGGACGGTCCGAATATAATAAGAAGAGCATTTGTCAAATGGATGAGTTTTTTTTTTTTCTTTGTTGTTTTTTTATTACCTCATAGATAACATTTGTTTTGTGTGTGGCCATGAGTATGTCGTCCTTTTCATTTATAACTTGTTGTATCCGTTCTCTGATGTGTGGTCGGCCATGAGGATGTCGTGCTTTTTTTTTTTCTTAGAGCTTGTGGCGGTTGTTGAAGGACGACAATATGCTCATGGCCAGCTACCTATGTTCTCTGATGTGTATTTGGCCATGATCATATTGTCGTCCTTCAACAACCACCATAAGCTCTAACAGGAAAAGATGACATGCTCATGGCCAACTGATTAGTACTTAAAAGTGTATTTTTTATCAAGGTTTTATATCATCATTTTGTACTTGAAGTATCAATAACTCCTTAACTAAAGCATGTTTTATAATAACATATCTAATAATATAAGATACCTTTAATTTATGGTAAATATTCATCTTAAATGCAGGCCTATCACATAAATAAAATAATTGATTGATGAGTTGAAGTACTGAAATTGAAAGGACAAAGAGATGGCCAAACTTAAAAAAGAGATGTTGGTGCAGTCCAAACTGGAACATTGTTCGGTAATCAGGTCATATCTGGAGCTGTAGATCTCAGATTTAGGTCTACTTTACATGGATGGAAAGGTAAGACATAGGCCTACAACTTTCATGGGAGCCCAAGATTTAACAAGGCCGTTTGTAAGTCCAAATTGTAGCAACAACGAAGAAGTCCGAATCTGTCCTGCAGTCCAGACACTATTCAGTGTTCAGCCCATATCTCGAGTTCTAGAAGTCCAAATGATCTCAAATTTTTACCCTGAAACGAGGAGATAATTTCCTAGAACTTTCATAATTAAGTCTGTTCAAATTATGACTTTATCAATGACATTTTTGGCAGACAAGAAGATAAGAATTGTCACCAAGTCAAGATGTGGCCACCCATTCATCAATTAGTCAACAAATCAATAGTTCCGAATTTTGGCCTATAAAAGGAGGCATTTGCCATGTATTTAGGCATCTTGGTGTTCAGATCAAGATCATGCTCTTGCTCTCTCTTTGTAATACTTAAGTTTTGTTTATATTAATCTCTTGTTTATGCCTTTCATTTCCTTTTCTTTACTTAGTTAACTTCTTTCTCATTTATTTTCTTATCTTGTTGATTTATGTTTCTTTCTTTAATTATGTGTAGCTAAGTTAATTATGTCAAGGTGAAAAGGGTACACTAATGGTGTAAGAATAAGTATAATATAAACTTAACATGGACCTTAATATTGGATACTAACATGCTTTATATTTGTTATCTTGTTCACTTTTAATACTTTGCTTGTTAATTGGTTAATCTAGATTTATGTTGTATAACACTTGGTACAACAAATACTTGGCATTTTCATAGCCCATACTGTATGGTATAACTGACACCTCAGCTATGAAAGGAACTTGATTTGTTGTTAACATAAGTTATAATCATGAATGTCTGACAACATTTTCAAGTATTAGCATTATTCGAATAAGATAACTAATGTAATCATGTTAACAATTTATAATCTTATTGGAACCTCCTTTGTGTGTGGTTTCTAATTGAATAATAAGAGCTTATACTATACTTGTTTGAAATACCATTAGTGGATCCTCTAACCTTGACATTTGTTGTTATCATTGTTTAATCCTTACGTTAATCTTCCATCTCAAAGTTCTCATCAACTTCTTCTTCTTCATCATCTTTATTATTATCAATATTAATAGTATTATTGGTATTATTATTATTATTACTACTACTAGTAGTATTGTTATTATTATTGTTATTGTTATTGTTATTGTTATTGTTATTGTTATTGTTATTGTTATTGTTGTTACTATTGTTGTTGTATTATTGTTGCCTATAATTTATACAATTAACCTCCCTGTGGTTCGACTCCGGTCTTGCCGGGTTATTTGTTACTTCGACACTCCTGCACTTGGGAGAAGACATCAATCTTTTGGTCGTGTCACTAACTACACTTCAGAGAACGGAGGAGACATGCTAAGAAGAAGAAGAAGAAGAAGAAGAAGGAAGACATGTAATTGATGTGAGATGTTGAAAGCTTTCTCTACGTTGATACACACACACACACAAGATAATGCAATATCAGAAAATTAACAAATATAAATGAAAATATCGATAAAATGTTTCTATTAGTAAATTACAATGGATTTTACCAAAAGAATATATATTATCTCGCTATATCTATCAGTAAACACCGATGAATATATCAAATGAATAACATTGAGAAAAGAAGGAATTAAAACAAAGCTAAAAAGTATGATAACATATCATTTATACCAACGAAATTACCGACGATATCAATACCATTAGTAAAATCTATCCGTAAACTTGTTGTTAAACTGTTCACTTCTCTATGACATTGTTCATAATGTCAATTACAAAGGGTATCACCGACGGATTAATTCCGTCAGTATTTTCTAGAGAGCTCTAGAACTGTTCACTTCTCAATTGCACTGTTAATTACTGTTCTTTACAGACAAAATCACTGACGAATTGAAAAGTCATCACTGATATTTGGGGGTTTCTAAGCATTTTTTATTAAATTGAAAATTTAAATTAAATATTACAGACAAAATCACTGACCAAATAATTAAAAATATGAATATTTAATTATCCATCGGTAAAACCATTGGTAAAATGCCCCAATTAAAATACTAGAATCCCTCATTTCATAACAGACTCTTGAAGAGTACAGTATAAGTTGTAGATCCTTGCAGATATTGTTGATACTAAAGATTAATGAAGCAGATACTGTAGCATCAAGAGACAATTATATTTCCTATATTTTATGTCTATTTTCTATTTTATATTTCCTATATCTTATGTCTATTTTCTATTTTAGATGATCATGTAATTATTATTTATTTCCTTCATAACCAAGGACAGAATCAAATCTAGTAGCTGTCATGTTAGGAACTGATTCTAGTCTATATATACTTGTACTCTGCCATCAGTAAATTTATGAATGAGAGATTATACTTCTCTAAATTTCTACACAGACGCGTCTCTTCTACGTCTTCTTCTTATGTAAGAAACACCAATGTCCCCTTTTTTTTCTCTTCTCTTCTCTCCTCCACACGTATGCATGTCTTCTCCTTTCTTCTTTTCTCTTCTCAGTTTTTTTTAATTAACATGCTTTATGAATTTGTTTTTTCTTTTTTCTTCTCAGCTTCACTCGCAATTACATTAAGACAAGATTTTTCTTTTTTTGTGTTTGTTTTGCATTATCTTTGTTTTTTTATTTTATTTTTAAAATTTTCTATTCTTAATAATTGTATGAATGTTGTTGTAGGATTTTTTTCATATGAGATCAATTTTGTTGGATTTTAGTTGGATTTTCTTTTCAATTTTGTTGTTCAATTTCAATTAACTTATTTTATTTGTTGCTAAATTATGGGTTATGAAATCGGTTTTCTAGGTTAGGTGGAAATTGTTTTTAGTTGATTTATTTATTTGTTGTTGTTGTTTATTTTTTTTTTGTTATTTAGTTGTTGTAAATTTGTTTGAATTTATTTTCTTTTTTTTTTCGAAGCAACTCAATTCCTGAGTATTATGTAGTGTTGATTTATATTAATTTAATTATTTTCTACTTCTGTTAAATAGATTGTTTTTAATATTTTTAGTATGGATTAAGTCCGACATCAGTATATTTCAGAGAATTGAAAAAAATTACTATAATTATTTAAAAATTTCCTAACTAAATTTATATCAGATGATAAATTTTGTTTATGAGTGGCTATAAAAGAAATATCCATGATATTACAAGCTTGTGAAAAGATTTAACCCATAGATTTTATAAAATAAGAAGTCAATCAGAGTATCTTAAAAGTATTAAAAGTGTTAACTATTTAAATTATATCAAATATTTAACAATCATGATATTTAACTATTTATATTTTGTGTTTCAGAATCACCACAAAGCATGCATACAAGATGAAAGATAAAGAGATATAAAATTATCCATCAATTCTTCTTTAAGAATTTTATAAAAAGATTTTGCCCACTATGATAACTTTCTAGATCTACCGTTGTCCAGATCTCTTAGTCCTTTTTTCCCTTGGAATCTGTAATTTATTCATGATTTGCTTTCTTGTAATAACTGGTATATTGGTCCGTCCTCCATCACGGGTTAATATCAAATTATTTTTTAAAATATAAAAAATATTAAGAGTTGAAGAATTTTTTAATAGTGTTATTAAACCTAATCAAGTGGACTAATTTTGAAACCTCCTGACTCAACTCTTTGTTTAACTCAAGTTTTTAATTAAACCATATGAGAGTTAACTTGACTTAAATCGATCGATTTTATAGGTCCAAATGCAACCTTTATGATCGATAAAAACATGACTTAACTTTTAAAAAAACTTCAATATGATAATTTTTTTAAGAAAATATTGAAATGATGACAGATTGGATCGACCTCCCCCCCCTCGCGACCCAGGTCATAGACTCTATTGAATTTAATAACTTTTTTATATTTTTTATATTTAGCCATGATCATATTGTCGTCCTTCAACAACCACCACAAGCTCTAACAGAAAAGGATGACATGCTCATGGCCTACTGATTAGTACTTAAAAGTGCATTTTTTATCAAGGTTTTATATCATCATTTTGCACTTGAAGTATCAATAACTCCTTAACTAAAGCATGTTTTATAATAACATATCTAATAATATAAGATACCTTTAATTTATGGTAAATGTTCATCTTAAATGCAGGCCTATCACATAAATGAAAGAATTGATTGATGAGTTGAAGTACTGAAATTGAAAGGACAAAGAGATGGCCAAACTTAGAAAAGAGATGTTGGTGCAGTCCAAACTGGAACATTGTTCGGTAATCAGGTCATATCTGGAGCTGTAGATCTCAAATTTAGGTCTACTTTACATGGATGGAAAGGTAAGACATACGCCTACAACTTTCATGAGGAGCCCAAGATTTAACATGGCCGTTTGCAAGTCCAAATTGTAGCAACAACGAAGAAGTCCGAATCTATCCTGCCGCCCAGACACTGTTCAGTGTTCAGCACATATCTCGAGTTCTAGAAGTCCAAATGATCTCAACTTTTTACCCTAGAAAGATGAGACCATTTCCTAAAACTTTCATGATTTAAGTCTGTTCAAATTATGACGTTATCAATGACGTTTTTGGCAGACAAGAAGATAAGAATTGTCACCAAGTCAAGATGTGGCCACCCATTCATCAATTAGTCAACAAATCAATAGTTCCGAATTTTGACCTATAAAAGGAGGAATTTGCCATGTATTTAGGCATCTTGGTGTTCAGATCAAGATCATGCTCTTGCTCTCTCTTTTGTAATACTTAAGTTTTGTTTATATTAATCTCTTGTTTATGCCTTTCATTTCCTTTTCTTTACTTAGTTAACTTCTTTCTCATTTATGTTCTTAACTTGTTTATTTATGTTTCTTTCTTTCATTATGTGTAGCTAAGTTAATTATGTCAAGGTGAAAAGGGTACACTAATGGTGTAAGAATAAGTATAATATAAACTTAACATGGACCTTAATGTTGGATACTAACATGCTTTATATTTGTTATCTTGTTCACTTTTAATACTTTGTTTGTTAAATGGTTAATCTAGATTTATGTTGTATAACACTTGGTACAACAAATACTTGGCACTTTCATAGCCCATACTGTATGGTATAACCGACACCTCAGCTATGAAAGGAACTTGATTTGTTGTTAACATAAGTTATAATCATGAATGTCTGACAACATTTACAAGTATTAGCATTATTCGAATAAGATAACTAATGTAATCATGTTAACAATTTATAATCTGATTGGAACCTCCTTTGTGTGTGGTTTCTAATTGAATAATAAGAGTTTATACTATACTTGTTTGAAATACCATTAGTGGATCCTCTAACCTTAACATTTGTTGTTATCATTGTTTAATCCTTACGTTAATCTTCCATCTCAAAGTTCTCATCAACTTCTTCTTCTTCTTCATCTTTATTATTATCATTATTAATAGTATTATTGGTATTATTATTATTATTACTACTACTACTACTAGTATTGTTATTATTATTATTATTGTTATTATTATTGTTATTGTTGTTACTATTGTTGTTGTATTATCGTTGCCTATAATTTATACAATTAACCTCCCTGTGGTTCGACCCCGGTCTTGCCGGGTTATTTATTACTTCGACACTCCTGCACTTGGGAGAAGACATCAATCTTTTGGTCGTGTCAAGTTTTTGGCGCCGTTGCCGGGGAGGTAATTTCTTATAGAAATTATAGTGTTTATTTTATTTTCTGTTTTCACTTTTCATTGTATTTAACTTCGTTTATTTTGTTTTGTTTCTTTTTCTTTTGCTTTCTTCTTCCTTTTATTCCCTTCCTACACGTGCATGAGAGTGTGGTCACATACATTAAGTGGTAGAATTTGTAGGGTATCCTCATCATTTTCAAAAAATATGGCTGAAGAAGATAATCTATCGCTTCATAATGACAATAATGAGAATATTCGGGTTAGAACACTTAGAGACCACATGAATCCCACAAGAACAAGTGCACCCTCATGCATAGTTTTTCCTCCTGATGCATCTCATTTTAATTTTAAGCCAGGCATTATTCAACTTTTACCTTCTTTTCATGGTTTAGATTTAGAAAATCCATACTTGCATTTAAGAGAATTTGAGGAGGTCAGTAACACCTATAATGACTCAAATTGTAGCATGAACACCATTAGGTTAAAGCTTTTTCCTTTTTCATTAAAAGATAAAGCTAAAACTTGGCTACAAAATTTGAGACCTGGATCCATTCGTGCTTGGGATGAAATCCAACAACAATTTTTAAAGAAGTTTTTTCTGTCCCACAGAACAAACTCTTTCAAAAGACAAATAATCACTTTCACTCAAAAACCAGGAGAAACATTTTACCAATGTTGGGATAGGTATCGAGACTTGCTTAATACTTGCCCTTATCATGGTTTTGAAACATGGAGATTGGTGTCACATTTTTATGAAGGGTTAACTCTTAGAGATAGGCAAATGGTTGAATTGATGTGCAATGGAACTTTTGAGGATAAAGACCCTAATGAAGCAATGGAATACCTAGACTTGCTAGCTGAAAATGCGCAAAATTGGGACACTACAGGAACTTATGAGGCACCAAGTAAAACCCAACCTCATACATCTAGTGGAGGTATGTACAACCTTAGGGAAGATCATGACCTCCAAGCCAAGTTTGCATCTTTAGCTAGAAAAGTCGAGGCACTAGAATTAAAAAAGAGTGGTCAACTAAAATCTATTCAAGACATTGTGTGTCAAATCTGTGAAACCAATGAACATTCAACCAATGACTGTCCAACTTTGCCTTCTTTTAAGGAATGTCTCCATGAACAAGCCCATGCTTTAAACAGTTTCCAAAGGCCCAATCATAACCCATACTCGCAAACATACAACCCTGGTTGGAGAAATCACCCAAATTTCAATTGGAAGAGTGATAACAATAATGCACAAACTTCACAGCCACCGTTTCAAGCACACCATAATTTCCAAAATTCTCATGGATATGCACCTCCTTATGCTCCACCTCCTAGAAGAAATCTTGAGGAAAGATTGCATGCATTCATGGAAAAGCAGGAGACAATCAACACTCAACTTGCTCCAAGCATGACAAATTTTAAAGATACTCTTGCAAAATTGACATCTGCTCTTAGTTTTCAAGAGAAAGGTAAGTTTCCATCTCAACCACAACAAAATCCCAAGGGGCAATACAATGTGAATGCAAGTAGTTCTAGAAGCCAACACATGGATCAAGCCAAATCAGTCATCACTCTTCGCAGTGGTAAGGTTATTGAAAAACTCATTCTTGAACCTTGTGAGAAAGATGATGAGTCAATCTCTGAGGGTAAGGAAGGGGTTGAATCTGAACATTGTAAAGAAAAGACTGATTCTTCGCTAGCACTTCCATTTCCTCATGCCATGACCAAACGAAGGAAAGTCAATCACAACTCTGAAATCTTTGAAACTTTCAAACAGGTAAGGATCAATATACCTTTGTTAGATGCTATTAAACAGGTTCCTTCTTATGCTAAATTTTTGAAAAATCTGTGCACTGTGAAGAGAAAACTAAATGTGAAAAAGAAAGCCTTTTTAGCCGAACAAGTAAGTGTTATTCTTCAAAACAATAATGCTTTGAAATATAACGACCCTGGTTGTCCTACAATTTCATGCTTTATTGGAGAACATAAAATTGAAAGAGCTTTACTTGATCTTGGAGCTAGTGTGAATTTACTTCCATATTCAGTTTTTCAAAGTCTCAATCTAGGTAAGTTAAAACCAACCTCTGTAACTCTTTTACTTGCCGATAGATCTGTAAAAGTGCCTAGAGGAATAGTTGAAGATGTGTTAGTACAAGTTGATAATTTCATATACCCTGTGGATTTTATTGTCTTTGACACACAACCTGTTGAAACATGTAATTCATTTCCTGTTATTTTAAGATGTCCGTTTCTTGCAACTTCTAATGCATTGATTAATTGTAGGAATGGAATGATGAAGCTATCTTTTGGAAACATGACATTGGAGATGAATATTTTCAACATTTACAAGCAACCTGGAGATGATAATGATTTACAAGAAGTAGATTTTATTGAAGAATTAGTTTGTGATCAACTTGAATCTACTTTAAGTAAAATTGAGTTGGATGAATATGAAGATTTGCAAATGATTTATTCTCAAGAAGAAATCATGGATGAAAAAGACACCGAAAATGTTGATGTGGATCTTTTATCAAGAGTGACAACAGATTCGACATCTGACATCACACCAATCGACGATTACTTTCCTAATGAATCCTTACTTTCTCTTAGTTCACTGCCTTGGTTTGCTAAAAATATCAATTTTCTTGCAACAGGAGATTTACCAGCTCATTGGAGTACCGAAGACAAAGGAAAGTTCTTGAACAAAGTAAAGAACTTTTATTGGGATGACCTTAACTTATTCAAATATTGTCCTAATCAAATATTTCAAAGATGCATTCCTGACAATGAGGTAAGTAGTGTCATTAAACTTTGTCATTCTGAAGCATGTGGGAATCATTTCTCATCACAAAAGACAGTTGCGAAAATCTTACAAAGTGGATTTTATTGGCCCACCATGTTTAAGGACACGCATGCATTCTGCAAAACTTGTGGAAATTGTCAAAAAGTTGATACTGGTCAAAAAGTTTTGCTTTATAATTCTCAACTCCATTTATGTCCTGGAAAGCTAAGATCAAGATGGAGCGGTCCATTTATTAAGAAACATGTGTATCCTTATGGGGCCTTTGATATTGAGAATCTAAAGAATGACAATGTTTCTAAGGTAAATGGACATCGTTTGAAAGCTTACTTTAATAATTTTCCTAGTGAAAATGAATCCACTGGTTTGAATGATCCTGTAGATAAAGGTTGATTATTTTGTTTTTCTCACGTTGTTTTTGTGTTTTTTTTGTGTGACTCTTGTTTTGCTAGTCTCTCTCACCCTGGTCAAATGGCGGATAACGGTACTCCGTGACTTCAGTCGGTTCTTTCAGTTTCCCATAATAACGGATAACAGGCAGATCTGCGGTGCGCAGAAGGAAGGTCTTGGCCGGGCGTATGTGGTGAGCAGCTGGAGGAGGGGAGCTTGTCCGGTGTGGGAGATGGAGGCGCAGCAGCGGCTGGCTTCTTTGGGTGAAAAAGAAGAGCAAGCCGGCTGGGAGTTCTATTCTTGCGACCGAGAGGGAATTGAGGGGTCGGTCGGCTGAGAGAGGTGTAGTGACCGGTTGCTGTGGCAAGGAGATGGGAAAAAACGGTGATGGAGGGGGGTGGGCTTAGTCGGGGTTGCTGTGATTTTGGTTGGTTTTGATTTGTGGGCATGGAGAGGGAAATCAGATGAGGTGAGGGTAGGAGATGCTCGGTTTTGTGAGATGGGAAGCTGCGATGAGGGTTTTCTTTTCCAAGGGAGGGAGCAGCAGCTTGGAGAAGGTGAGAGGAAAAAAGGAGGGGAGGGGTGCCGCTCCTTTGAAAGTGATGGGTTTAGGGTTAGGGTTTCTTTTTTTGTCTTTTTTTTTAATGTTTCAAAATTGTCCCCCTTTTTGTGTGTGTTGAAGACCAGTATTTATAAGCAAAAAATTTGTTAGGTTTCCAAACTTGGTCCCTCAACTTCTTTTTTTTTTTGTAAATTTGATTTTTTTTAATTTTTTTAATTTTTCTTATCAACATCGACTCGAATGAGGAAAATCGGTGATTCTAAAAATAACGCGTTAAAAGTCAAATGCGTTCCAAAAATCCTTGAAAAATTTAAATTCTTTTGAGACGATGCTAAAAATGCTAAAAACGATGCAAATATATTAAAAAACTTATTTTTTGGATTTTCATTGTTTTTTGCTATTTTTTGACTTTTTGAAAATTTTATCAAAAAGATGGGTCAAAAATTGGGTAGCAACAACATGGATCAAGTCCAATCAGTCATTACTCTCCATAGTGGTAAGGTTATTAAAAAACTCATTCTTGAACCTTCTGAGAAAGATGATGAGTCAATCTCTGAGGGTAAGGAAGGGGTTAAACCTGAACATTGCAAAGAAAAGACTAATTCCCCACCGGTACTTCCATTTCCTCATGCCATGACCAAACAAAGGGAAGTCAATCACGATTCTGAAATCTTTGAAACTTTCAAACAGGAAGAAATTGAGGACAAGAAAGGCACCAAAAATGTTGTCACGGATCATTTGTCAAAATTGATAATAGATTCGACATCTGACATCACAGAAATCAATGATTACTTTCCTGATGAATCTTTACTTTCTATTTCTACAATGCCTTGGTTTGCTAATATTGTTAATTTTCTTGCATCAGGAGATTTGCCAGCTCATCGGAGTACCCAGGACAAAAGAAAGTTTTTGAACGAAGTGAAGAGCTTTTATTGGGATGACCCTTACTTATTCAAATATTGTCCTAATCAAATATTTCAAAGATGCGTTCCCGACAATAAGGTAAGTAGTTGATTAGTACTTAAAAGTGTATTCTCATTAAGGCTTTATATCATCGTATTGCACTAAAGTATCGTTAAATTCCCTAACTAAAGCATGTTTTATAATAACAAGTCTAATAATATAATATATCTTTAATTTATGGTAAATGCTTGTTTTGAATGCAGGTATATCTCACAATTCAAAGGATTGACTGATGTGATTAACAATTGAAAGTGAAGAGACAAAAAGAGGACTAGGCTAAGAGAAGAGATGCTGGTTCAATTCCAAACTGGAACACCATTCGGTTATTTGATCATAACTGGAGTTTTAGAACTCGGATTTAGGTCCACTTTATATGGATGGAAAGATAAGACATAGACCTAAAACTTTCATGAAGGGTTCAAGACTCAATTCTGCCGTTTTCAAGTTCAAATCTTAGAAACAACGGAGAAGTCGGAACCTGTCCTGCAGCTCAAACACTGTTCGGTTTTCAGCTCATATCTTGAATTCTAGAAGTCCAAATGAGCTCTGGTTTTTTTTGCTGGAAAGCTGAGACAATTGCCCACAGCTTTCATGGAACAAAGGGCTCAAATTCTGATGTTAGCAATGACGTTTTGGCCAACCAACAATATCAAAAATCTGCCAACAATTTCAAGAACCAGCAGCCAACAATGTCAAAAACCAGCCACCAAATCAATGGTTGGCCACCAACTATTTCCTTAGTCCACCAAGCAATAGTTCCACATCTTAGCCTATAAAAGGAGACATTTTCCATGTATTTAGATATATTAGTTTTCAGATCAAGATCATGTTCTTGCTTTTTTTCTTTATATCTTTATAATGTTCAAGTTTTCTTTCATGTTATATTAATCTCTTGTTTATGCTTTTTCATTTCCTTTCATATACTTAGTCAACTTATATCATAATCATGTTCTTATCTTGTTTATTTATGTTTTTCTTCTTCATTATGTTTAGCTAAGTTAATTATGTCAAGGTGAAAAGGTTTTACTAATGGTGTTAGAATAGGTATAATATAAACTCAACATGGACTTTAATGTTTATATCCAAGAAAAATTGTTATTAGCATATCTTATCTTTTTATCTTATTAATCCTTAATACCTTTGTTATTAGCATATCTTATCTTTTTATCTTATTAATCCTTAATACCTTGCTTGTTAAATGGTTAATCTAGATTCGTGTTGTATAACACTTGGTACATCAAATGCTTGATCCTTCATAGTTTTCGACCAACATCGTTGTTATGATAGGAACTTGATTTGTTGTTAACATAAGCTAGCAACATGAATGCCTGATGATATTTATAAGTATGGTGTTACTTAGACAAGATAATTAATATGATCATGTTAATACTTTATAATGAGCCATTAATGATAAATCATCCGATTGGAACCTCCTTTGTGTGTGGTTTCTAGTTGAGTAATAAAAAGAGTTTATATTATATTTATTTGAAATACCATTAGTGAATCCTCTAACCTTGACATTTGTTTTTATCATTGTTTAATCCTTACATTAATCTTCCATCTCAAAGTTCTCATTAAATTCTTCCTCTTCTTCTTTTTATTATTATTATTACTATTATTACTACTACTACTACTACTATTAATATTATTACTATTATCACTATTAGACAAGATAATTAATATGATCATGTTAATACTTTATAATGAGCCATTAATGATAAATCATCCGATTAGAACCTCCTTTGTGTGTGGTTTCTAGTTGAGTAATAAAAAGAGTTTATATTATATTTATTTGAAATACCATTAGTGAATCCTCTAACCTTGACATTTGTTTTTATCATTGTTTAATCCTTACATCAATATCACATCCCAAAACTCTCTGCAACTCCTTTTATGTTATTATTCTCTTCAAATCTGTCTTTATTTGAATTTATATAATTCACCTCCCTGTGGTTCGACCCCGGTCTTGTCGAGTTATTTATTACTTTGACACTCCTGCACTTGGGAGAAGACATCAATCTTTTGGTCGTGTCAGTAGTGTCATTAAATTTTGTCATTCTGAGGCATGTGGGGATCATTTCTCGTCAAAAAAGACAGCTGCAAAAATTTTACAAAGTGGATTCTGTTGGCCCACCATGTTCAAGGACACACATGCATTCTGTAAAACCTGTAAAAATTGTTAAAAGGTAGGATTTATTTCAAAACATAAAGAGTCTTTAGATAATCTTCTATTGACCCTTGAAACGTATCCTGATGGAGATGTGCATCATGCAAATCATGATTTAAAGCCCCATTTTCATAAAGAACATGCTCGACATAGTCTTCGGAATCTAACTAAAAAAGACCATGTTTGTTAGTTTTTAAGAAAACTAGATGGGAAGCTTATCCCCGATCCATAGAGGACGTTTAAGCCGTTCTTGGACGTAAAACTCAGGGAAGATGTGAGCCACAATCATAACTACCTGTACATACACATGCTTTTCCAGAAAAAAAGGCAAGAAAGAGAGAGAGAGTCCAGTTGGCCTACATATAAGTGGTATGATTGCATTCTCAATTTTTTATCTATAAAATCTTCTCTTCCTTCCCTTCATTTCTACTCAACCCATACATTTCATGAGTATAGAAGATTGTAGAAATGGAAGGATCCTCAGTTTCTAAAAATAAAAAATATTTGTGTTTTTGGTGGATCCTGTCCTGGGGAAGACAAACAGTTTTTAGAATCAGCAAATCATCTTGGTCGGGTACTGGTTGAGAAAAAGATTCATTTAGTGTATAGAGGAGGCAACCTTGGGTTAATGGGGAGTGTGTCAACAACTGCATTTTTAGGCGGCAGTCAAGCCCCATAATCTATGTTTTCATACATTGAGCACATAAAAAGAAGGCTTATTAATATCTTGTTTAAGAGGTATGAAGCAGATATATAAATTTAATGAGAGTTTGTTTATTTGGATAGATTAATGGAAGTTGAATGATGAATGCCTTGCTTCTGAATGCCATATATTGTTTTAACGCTTTAATTACTAGGGACTAGCAATAAGCTGGTTGGGGGGTGTGATTAGTACTTAAAAGTGCATTTTTATCAAGTTTTTATATCATCATATCGCACTTAAAGTATCATTAAATTCCCTAACTTAAGCATATTTTATAATAACAAGTCCGATAACATAAGATATCTTTAATTTATGGTAAATGCTCATTTTAAATGCAGGTATATCTCACAATTTAAAGGATTGATTGATGTGTTTAACTACTCAAATTGAGAAGACAGAGAAGGATAAGCTTAAAGAAGAGATGTGGTTTAATTCAAACTGGAACACCATTCAGTTATTGGATCATAACTGGAGCTGTAGAACTTGGATTTAGGTCTAGTTTATATAGATGAAAAGCTAAGACATAAGCCTAAAACTGATAGAGTTCAAGATTCAAAACAGCCGTTCTCAAGTTCAAATGGTAGCAACAAAAGAGAAGTCGGAATCTGTCCTGCAGCCCAGACAATATTCAGTGTTCAGCCCATATCTCGAGTTCTAGAAGTTCAAATGAGCTCATTCTTGTTTTGTTTGAAAGGTGAGACAAATTCCCAAAACTTTTATGAAGGCTATCTATTCAAATTATGACGTTATCAATGACGTTTTTTTTAGACAAGAAGATAATGGTTGTTACCAAGTCAAGATGTGGCCACTCACTCAATAATTAGTCATCAAATCAATAGTTCCAAATTTTAGCCTATAAAATGAGGCATTTGCCATACATCTAGACATCTTGGTTTTAAGATCAATATCATTTTATTGCTTTCTCTCTTTGTAATGTTCAAGTTTTATTTCATGTTATAGTAGTTTCTTGTTTATGTTTTTCATTTTCTTAACCGACACCTGTGCTATGAAATGAACTTGATTTGTTGTTAACATAAGTTAGCAACATGAATGCCTGATGATATTTATAAGTATGGCGTTACAAAAATAAGATAATTAATATGATCATGTTAATAATTTATAATGAGTTTATACTTTACTTATTTCTAATGCTATTAGTGGATCCTCTAACCTTGACAATTATTTTATCATTGTTTAATCTTTTCATCATTATCACATCTCAAAGTTCTCTTCAACATCAATATCATTTTATTATTTGTAATTTATATAGTTCACCTCCCTGTGGTTCGACCCCGGTCTTGCCGAGTTATTTATTACTTCGACACTCCTGCACTTGGGATAAGACATCAATCTTTTGATCGTGTCAATAAGCCAAGGTATTCTGACTGCCATTATGACTGCATTAGAACTTGATAATATGCATGATCTTTGGATTGTTGATTCTGGAGCCACTAATCATATGTCAAACAAGTTAATAAATTTCTCTAACCTTGAAAGATTTGTTTCTCCTACCTTTATTTCGGTAGCAAATGGGAAGGGGTCTCCTGTGAAGGGTAAGGGAAAAATTAAGATTATCTCTGAAATCATGTATGATGTTCTATAAGTTCCTTCCTTTCCTTTTCAATTACTCTCGGTCAGTAAGATAACTTCTACTTTCAATTATGATGTAATTTTCACTCATCACAAGGTTATATTTTAAGACCGATTAACTAAGAAGACGATTGGTGAAGGTTTTTTCCTGCATGGTCTCTACTATATTTTTCAGCATAATCGCGTTCCCAAAAGCCTTTAGACTAGTTTCAAAACATCATATGAGCCACTCTTATGGCATCGTCGTTTAGTACATCCATCAGATTATGCAAAATAAATTCAGTTTCCATCTCGAAACCTCTTGAATGTGAGATCTGTTATTTTTCCAAATCATCTAAACTTCCGTTTAATAATTCCACTACACATGTATCTCATGCGTTTGAACTTATACACTCAGATGTATGGGGACCTTTCAATATGTCTCTTGATGGTTATAAATATTTTGTAACCTTTATTGATGATTTTTCTAGAGTCACATGGGTGTATTTGTTAAAAGCTAAGAGCGATGTTTTTTCCTGCTTTCAGGATTTTCATACGTTAGTTAAAAATCAATTCTCTGGTCATCTTAAAACATTCTGATCAGATAATGGCTCAGAATAAATGTCCAAAGACATGACACATTATTTAATTTCTAATGGCATATTACATCAGGCTAGTTATGTTGGTACACCATAACAAAATGGAGTCTCTCAATGGAAAAATCATGATCTGCTTGAAAAAATTTGTGTTATAATGTTACAAATGCACGTTCCAAAGGGGTTTTGGTCATACAGTGTTCTTACGGCTGTCTATCTCATAAATCGCTTACCCAGCCGCGTGCTGGATTGAAACAGAGTCCACGAGCATGGCATGCCAAATTAAGTGTTGCTTTACAGACACTTGGTTTCATAAGAAGTAATGCTGACTCTTCACTGTTTATTCAACAGAATTCTGCAGACAAGTTGATTGTGCTTGTATATGTAGCTGGCTTAATTATCACGAGAAGTAATGAAACCTCTGTTCCAAAATTAAAGGCTGATATGCAGCGGCACTTCTCCATTAAAGATCTTGGAAAGCTGAAGTATTTCTTGGGGATAGAAATGGCTACTTCCAGCAAGGGTGTGTTTCTTAACCAACAAAAGTATATCCTAGACATGCTACAGGATACTGAAATGTTGTATACCAAGCTAGCTATTACTCCTCTGGACAGCAAGCTGCAGTTGGATTCATCAAGCAAACCTCTCCCAACATTCACTACTTATCAAAGGATTGTTGGGAAATCGATTTACTTGAGAATCACTAGACCAGACATTATATTTGTTGTTAGCTTATTGAGCCAATATATGCATGCTTCTACAGCTCAACATCTTGTTCTACAGCTCAACATCTTGACATGATGAGGCGTATTCTGCGATACTTGAAAGGAACTATTGGTCGAGGCATTGTTATGGCATGCAATGGACATACAGATATTACATGATACATAGATTCTGATTGGGCAGGAAATGCATTAGATAGACGTTCTACCACTGGATATTGCATGTTTGTTGGAGGTAATTTAGTGTCTTGGAAGAGCAAAAAACAACAGGTGGTCGTGCATTCAAGTGCTGAAGCTGAATATCGCGCAATGGCATCTGCTTCATATGAATTAATTTGGCTCAAGAATCTACTTGCAGATCTCGGTTTTGTCTCTCATACACTTATGATATTATTTTGTGACAATCAAGCTACCATGCATATTGCCTCTAATCCAGTGTTTCATGAACGCACAAAATATCTCGAAGTAGATTGCCATTACTTTCGTCAGCAGGTTCAAACTAAACTTATTAAGACATCATATGTGCGCACCCATGATCAACTTGCTAATGTATTTACAAAAATGCTGCCATCTGGTCAGTTTCATCATTTGCTCAGCAAGCTTGGATCAATTAATCCACTACATCCAGCTTGAGAGGGAGTCTTGAAGAGTACAGTATAAGATGTAGATCCTTGCAAATATTGCAGATATTGAAGATTAATGAAGCAGATACTGCAGCATTAAGAGACAATTATATTTCCTATATGTTATATCTATTTCCTATTTTATATTTCCTATATGTTATGTCTATTTTCTATTTTAGATGATCATGTAATTATTATTTATTTTCTTCATAACCAAGGACATAATCAAATCTAATAGCTGCCATGTTAGGAAGAATGACAAATAGCGTGAAGAACCTTACCACGCAAATTTGATTAGCTGGAGCATTATGTGGTAGACTTAGTGGTTGGATCAATTATAATGGGTAAGCCGAGACAAGAATCATGAAGAGCAGAGGAACGCACTAAAGACTTACCTCAAGGCATGCCTAACCGGGGACCTATTCCTAAAGATCCCCCTAGACAACTAGTTGTGTGGGTGCCAACAACTATTTTTATTTTTATATTTGCTTTTCTTCCCTGATTTTGCAGCTCCAATGAGAGAGCCAAAATGAATTTTCTATCAAAGAAAGATCATTTCTACGTATCTATCAAAAGAGCATAAACATTTGAAATAGATTATTTAAAGATTTATTTTTTTCATCAACTTTCTAAAAAAACCAAAAGTATTAATATTAAATATATTAAAATACAAGTTGTTAAAATGATTTTTTTTCAATGGAGTGAATATAAAAACAAAAGTCATATTTACACTATTCAAAAGGTCATATCAACAATTTGGCTATTCTAAATGGCTTTTGCCTTTAGAGATGCTCATATATAGCACCATAAAAACATTTGTGTATAAGAAGTTCTACTCTTTTTTTTTTAATAAAAATAAATCATATTCAGGAATGCATCTTAAAAATGGTTGTCTAGAAGTAATTAAGTCTCTAGTGCTTTGCCAATCATAAACACCATTGTCCATATAAATATGATGCCTCTATTTGTTTGCAGGAATAGATTTAGGGTTAGTTCATCCTAAGGTAAGTCTTTAAGCGCATTCCTCTCCTTATCATGATTTATATTCTGATTGTTTGCTTCAAACGATCTAGCTTATGTGATTGAGTTTTTGAAAGTTTGAGAAAAAAATTGATGAAAAAAATTATTTGATAAAAAATTTTGAGATTTAGGAATTTTTTAGATTGGCCAAGAATGCAATTTAATCAACATAGTTATTTTCACCATTAACTTTTTTTGTTCTGCTAATAAATGGTATCATTTTCGAGTTAATTTGCATGCCAATTTAAACTAAATCTACTTGTGAGACAGTTATAGGAATGAAATTATCACATTATTTCAAATTTAAGAGATTATGAAAGCAAATATCTTTTATCATCAATTCTATATTTGAGGACAGAACTATTTGTCTGGCCGCAAAATTTCTTCTATTTTTTCTTCCCTGTATTTTATCATGTGATGCATATTCATGGGTCGTAGATTACTCCAAAGTTTTGTGGAGTCCCGTGAATGTAGTGTGCAGATAGAAAGTACGTGGTCTATAAAAGCAAAGAAAATAAATCTCCTGAAAATCAAGCGTGCAGAAAATGATGTGATGTGGTCCATAATTATGTCATTTTCAACAAGGTCACATGAGCAAAATGAGAGAAAAAGGAATGACAAACGAAGTAGAGAGAAAAGTGTATCCAAAATAATCTTTGTACTCCTATAAAAAAAAAAAAATTGAAGTTTGGCTAGCAATGCCCGCCGCGGATACATGATTCTCATGTAACAAGAACAAATCCATTGAAAAGCTTTCTTGTTCCAACCATATTGCTACTAGTTTGGAAGGAAAATTCCAATCTATGTTTTTGATCCCATGTCTTTCACTCCTGTTTGTTAATATATTTAAAAAAAATTCAAAAAATAAAAATTCATATGACTAATATAATTAAGGAAGCGGTAAGAGACTAATATGAATATTTTCAACTCTTTCCCCAACCAACTTAAGATGATAGGCAAAGAGAGAATAAAGAGTAAAAAAGGGAGTATATGGTCGGAGTTTTGTTTAGAATAAGTAAAATTTTCTGAAAAAAACTGGAAAATAATAAAAGATCTCATCGCATCATGTGTTCTAGGTCTTGAGATCGGAATAATTTTATAGAAGGTAAATAAAAAAAATTATAAAACCTTATTTTTAACAAATCTAATGGTGAATGTTTGATATACAAAAAAAAAAAAAAACTAAATTTATAAGACTAATATATAACCTATAAAAAAAACAATTATAAAGCAATTTAAAAAAAAAAAAAAACAATAAGGAGATGTGCTTTCTATCTCTACAATAGTTATTACTTTTGAAAACTAGCGTGTATAAAGCTGTCTTTTCTGAGTGAATTTTAACCTCCTTTTAATTGTATTTTGGGCTTGAGCTTGTTCGTAAGGGACGGTCCGAATATAATAAGAAGAGCATTTGTCAAATGGATGAGTTTTTTTTTTTTCTTTGTTGTTTTTTTATTACCTCATAGATAACATTTGTTTTGTGTGTGGCCATGAGTATGTCGTCCTTTTCATTTATAACTTGTTGTATCCGTTCTCTGATGTGTGGTCGGCCATGAGGATGTCGTGCTTTTTTTTTTTCTTAGAGCTTGTGGCGGTTGTTGAAGGACGACAATATGCTCATGGCCAGCTACCTATGTTCTCTGATGTGTATTTGGCCATGATCATATTGTCGTCCTTCAACAACCACCACAAGCTCTAACAGGAAAGGATGACATGCTCATGGCCAACTGATTAGTACTTAAAAGTGTATTTTTTATCAAGGTTTTATATCATCATTTTGCACTTGAAGTATCAATAACTCCTTAACTAAAGCATGTTTTATAATAACATATCTAATAATATAAGATACCTTTAATTTATGGTAAATATTCATCTTAAATGCAGGCCTATCACATAAATAAAATAATTGATTGATGAGTTGAAGTACTGAAATTGAAAGGACAAAGAGATGGCCAAACTTAAAAAAGAGATGTTGGTGCAGTCCAAACTGGAACATTGTTCGATGTAAATCGGTCATATCCGGGTCTAGATCTCAGATTTAGGTCTACTTTACATGGATGGAAAGGTAAGACATAGGCCTACAACTTTCATGGGAGCCCAAGATTTAACAAGGCCGTTTGCAAGTCCAAATTGTAGCAACAACGAAGAAGTCCGAATCTGTCCTGCAGTCCAGACACTATTCAGTGTTCAGCCCATATCTCGAGTTCTAGAAGTCCAAATGATCTCAAATTTTTACCCTGAAACGAGGAGATAATTTCCTAGAACTTTCATAATTAAGTCTGTTCAAATTATGACTTTATCAATGACATTTTTGGCAGACAAGAAGATAAGAATTGTCACCAAGTCAAGATGTGGCCACCCATTCATCAATTAGTCAACAAATCAATAGTTCCGAATTTTGGCCTATAAAAGGAGGCATTTGCCATGTATTTAGGCATCTTGGTGTTCAGATCAAGATCATGCTCTTGCTCTCTCTTTTGTAATACTTAAGTTTTGTTTATATTAATCTCTTGTTTATGCCTTTCATTTCCTTTTCTTTACTTAGTTAACTTCTTTCTCATTTATGTTCTTATCTTGTTTATTTATGTTTCTTTCTTTCATTATGTGTAGCTAAGTTAATTATGTCAAAGTGAAAAGGGTACACTAATGGTGTAAGAATAAGTATAATATAAACTTAACATGGACCTTAATGTTGGATACTAACATGCTTTATATTTGTTATCTTGTTCACTTTTAATACTTTGTTTGTTAAATGGTTAATCTAGATTTATGTTGTATAACACTTGGTACAACAAATACTTGGCACTTTCATAACCCATACTGTATGGTATAACTGACACCTAAGCTATGAAAGGAACTTGATTTGTTATACTATACTTGTTTGGTTAACATAAGTTATAATCATGAATGCCTGACAACATTTACAAGTATTAGCATTATTCGAATAAGATAACTAATGTAATCATGTTAACAATTTATAATCTGATTGGAACCTCTTTTGTGTGTGGTTTCTAATTGAATAATAAGAGTTTATACTATACTTGTTTGAAATACCATTAGTGGATCCTCTAACCTTGACATTTGTTGTTATCATTGTTTAATCCTTACGTTAATCTTCCATCTCAAAGATCTCATCAACTTCTTCTTCTTCATCTTTATTATTATCATTATTAATAGAATTATTGGTATTATTATTATTATTATTACTACTACTACTAGTATTGTTATTGTTATTGTTATTGTTATTGTTATTGTTATTGTTATTACCTATAATTTATACAATTAACCTCCCTGTGGTTCGACTCCGGTCTTGCCAGGTTATTTGTTACTTCGACACTCCTACACTTGAGAGAAGACATCAATCTTTTGGTCGTGTCACCAACTACACTTCAGAGAACGGAGGAGACATGCTAAGAAGAAGAAGAAGGAAGACATGTAATTGATGTGAGATGTTGAAAGCTTTCTCTACGTTGATACACACACACAAAAGATAATGCAATATCAGAAAATTAACAAATATAAATGAAAATATCGATAAAATGTTTCTATTAGTAAATTACAATGGATTTTACCAAAAGAATATATATTATCTCGCTATATCTATCAGTAAACACCGATGAATGTACCAAAGGAATAACATTGAGAAAAGAAGGAATTAAAACAAAGCTAAAAAGTATGATAACATATCATTACACCAACGAAATTACCGACGATATCAATACCATTAGTAAAATCTATTCGTAAACTTGTTGTTAAACTGTTCACTTCTCTATGACATTGTTCATAATGTCAATTACAAAGGGTATCACCGACAGATTATATTTCCTATATTTTATGTCTATTTTCTATTTTATATTTCCTATATCTTATGTCTATTCTCTATTTTAGATGATCATGTAATTATTATTTATTTCCTTCATAACCAAGGACAGAATCAAATCTAATAGCTGTCATGTTAGGAACTGATTCTAGTCTATATATACTTGTACTCTGCCATCAGTAAATTTATGAATGAGAGATTATACTTCTCTAAATTTCTACACAGACGCGTCTCTTCTACATCTTCTTCTTATGTAAGAAACACCAATGTCCTTTTTTTTTTCTCTTCTCTTCTCTCCTCAAATCCTTCTCTTCTCTTCTCTCCTCCACACATATGCATGTCTTCTCCTTTCTTCTTTTCTCTTCTAAGTTTTTTTTAATTAACATGCTTTATGAATTTGTTTTTTCTTTTTTCTTCTCAGCTTCACTCGCAATTACATTAAGACAAGATTTTTCTTTTTTTGTGTTTGTTTTGCATTATCTTTGTTTTTTTATTTTATTTTTAAAATTTTCTATTCTTAATAATTGTATGAATGTTGTTGTAGGATTTTTTTCATATGAGATCAATTTTGTTGGATTTTAGTTGGATTTTCTTTTCAATTTTGTTGTTCAATTTCAATTAACTTATTTTATTTGTTGCTAAATTATGGGTTATGAAATCGGTTTTCTAGGTTAGGTGGAAATTGTTTTTAGTTGATTTATTTATTTGTTGTTGTTGTTTATTTTTTTTGTTATTTAGTTGTTGTAAATTTGTTTGAATTTATTTTCTTCTTTTTTTTTGAAGCAACTCAATTCCTGAGTATTATGTAGTGTTGATTTATATTAATTTAATTATTTTCTACTTCTGTTAAATAGATTGTTTTTAATATTTTTAGTGTGGATTAAGTCCGACATCAGTATATTTCAGAGAATTGAAAAAAATTACTATAATTATTTAAAAATTTCCTAACTAAATTTATATCAGATGATAAATTTTGTTTATGAGTGGCTATAAAAGAAATATCCATGATATTACAAGCTTGTGAAAAGATTTAACCCATAGATTTTATAAAATAAGAAGTCAATCCGAGTATCTTAAAAGTATTAAAAGTGTTAACTATTTAAATCATATCAAATATTGAACAATCATGATATTTAACTATTTATATTTTGTGTTTCAGAATCACCACAAAGCATGCATACAAGATGAAAGATAAAAGATAAAGAGATATAAAATTATCCATCAATTCTTCTTTAAGAATTTTATAAAAAGATTTTGCCCACTATGATAACTTTCTAGATCTACCGTTGTCCAGATCTCTTAGTCCTTTTTTCCCTTGGAATCTGTAATTTATTCATGATTTGCTTTCTTGTAATAACTAGTATATTGGTCCATCCTCCATCACGGGTTAATATCAAATTATTTTTTTAAATATAAAAAAATATTAAGAGTTGAAGAATTTTTTAATAGTGTTATTAAACCTAATCAAGTGGACTAATTTTGAAACCTCCTGACTCAACTCTTTGTTTTACTCAAGTTTTTAATTAAACCATATGAGAGTTAACTTGACTTAAATCGATCGATTTTATAGGTCCAAATGCAACCTTTATGATCGATAAAAACATGACTTAACTTTTAAAAAAACTTCAATATGATAATTTTTTTAAGAAAATATTGAAATGATGACAGATTGGATCGACCTCGCCCCCCCTCGCGACCCAGGTCATAGACTCTATTGAATTTAATAACTTTTTTATATTTTTTATATTTAATTATATGATAAAAATATATGCTGACAAAATTGAGCATCAATATAAAAATACACTTATTTGAGACAATTATCCCTAGAAAGCAAATAAAAATCAATAATGTAGTCCATTTCCCAACCAATCTAATATTAAATGATGAAATAAAAAAGGAATAAATTAAAATAAATTAAAAGACCAAAAAAAATCATATTGGTGGGTAAACTTGTAAAACCTGTAAATCGGGTAAGTCGGGCTAGTACACCAAACCTGTGAACTGGGTTATGGACTTTATTGGGATTATAATTTTTTTTTTAAAATCTTTTTTCATTTAACTACATGATAACAAAAATTAATGATTGTGAAAGCAAACACCAACTCAATACCGAGATATTTTTTTAGATTATGGTAACCTCATAAAAGGCAAAATGAAACCATTTATGAAACTGAATTCTCAATTAACCCAGTATCTAAAGATGAAAAAAAACTAATTTAAAAAACTTAAACTTGCCAGGCCAGGGAACCAAGTCAACAAGTCAAACCTATGAATAGATCCATGGACTTTATAAAGTTTAATAACATAACGTTTTTTTAAAACTATTTTTTTTAACTATATGAGAAAAAATAGACGATAAAAAAAGTCAAGTTCAATTAAAAAAAAACACCCCACCAAACTCATAAACCAGGGCAACCCGGGCAGTGTTTTAAGACCCGGCCCGGCGGGTCGACCCGGGTCTGTGGTCGGGCCGGGTCTAAGCAAAAAACAGGCTGGGAATTGACCCGGCCGGCCCGGCCAAACCCGGCTGAGACCCGGGTTTATTTTTTTATATATATCCTCATGCCCAAAACGACAAGAGCAGAGGGACGAATGCATTGCAAAGCAGCAGAAGTGAGAAGAAGACCTAATTAATTTCAAGAAATTGTCAAATCCATTTCACTTTCAGTCGCGAAGAAGAGCAGATGAGCAGAAGACTTTTGAATCCTTGATCGCCATTTCAATTCTAAGCATAAGGTTAGATGAGTTTTTACTTGTTTCTTTCTTCTTTTACCTTTCGCTATCCTTTGTTTCATCTTCTTCCCTCTGTTGAACTTGCAGGAGAGTATAATAGTGGCATCGATTCTTCCCTCTGTTGACCCATCAGTTCTTCCCTCTGTTGACACATCGATTCTTCCCATCGATTGACCCATCGATTCTTCCCACAGGTATGTATCTTGTTTTCTCTGTTCTTTTATTTTTCTGCGACTTCAAATGGTCAAATACATGTTCGTTTGCTTTGAATATTGTTATGAATATTGCTGTGAAATGTGAATATTTCGTTCGTTAATTTTTGTAGCTGTGAATATTCTGCAAGTAGCTATGAATATTGTTGTTAATTTTTGGTTGTCCCTGTTCATTTACTTCTGCTTAAGTTGATATTGGATGTCCCTGTTCGTTTGCTTCTGCTTCTGCTTCTGTTAATGCTTAAGTTGAATCAGAATTTGAGACTATCCCCATGTTAATCTGCTCACTGAAAAAGAATTGGCACTTTTATTTTTTATTTTATGGATGGTGTTGGCTATTTCAGTTTTCTGTGATGTTGATATATCGATTTTATGGATGGTGTTGGTCATTTCAGTTTTCTGTGATGTTGATATAATGGATTAGTTATTGTTGAACTGCAGTTGTGAGAATTTGGGTGGGTTGGCCGTTTAACTGAATTTATGAGAATTAGTTATTAGTTATTGTTGAACTGAAAGTGTCTGTGAACTGAAGTTATTGAACTTGTTTAGTTATTACTTATAGTCTTACACTTTTACTTATTATTTTTTTATATAGATGAATGGTGGATGACATATGGAACCAGCGCTCCAAATCTACAACAATTGGCTATACGAGTGTTAAGTCAAACTTATAGTTCTTCGGGATGTGAGAGAAATTGGAGTATGTTTGAACATATTCATTCCAATAAGAGAAATAGATTGGAGCACCAAACGCTTAATGACCTTGTTTACGTCCACTGTAATCTAAGATTGAAACAAAAGTATTTTTCTTTTCTCTAATTCCTTAAATATTATTTTATCTTGTTTAGTAGCATTATTAATACTTATATTGTGTTTACCTTCACTTTTAATATATAGGAATTATTGCAAAGGAAGAAATTATGATCCAATTAATGTTGAGACAATTTTTGACATTGAAAATTGGGTTGTCGAAGATGACCCATCAATCTTGACAACGGAAGAAGTAGAGAGTTTTCACCAAGCTCTATCAACTATGACCATACAAGATACTTTAGATGATTGTAATTAATGATTGATTATTTAGTGATAAATATTATTTAAAATAAAGTATTGTTTAACACAAAATATTTATTTGTTAATTATGTTTGAAATGTTGATGTCATAAATGTTAATGAGATTGAAGATAATTGTGATGATGAAGTTTCAAAGGAGCATGCTGATGATTTATTAGGTGTTGACGAGATTGGCTCATTTCCATCGACATTTGATCCAAATTTTGCTCTCATGGACACAGAAGAACTTAATGTGTTCATTCAACAAAAGTGAATGTGTTGTTGATTTAGAATTTATGTTGTTGGATGTTTTGTTTAAAATATTTTAGAATTTATATTTGGTTTGTGTTTTGGATATTGAATTAAATTTATGTTGTTGGTTTAAAATTTAAATTTGGTTCATGTAAGTGTTGCATTGTAAACTTGTAACTAGTTAGGTGTTTTATATAGGTGTTTTTTTTTTTGGGGTCGACCCGGGTCAACCCATCTGACCCGTGACCCGATCACTGGACCGGGTCGATGACCGGGTCGGGTTTTAAAACTATAAACTCGGGTTACCCTAACAAACCCGCTAACCATGCTAACCATATAAAAAGATAAAATAAAAAGAAACAAATTATGAATTCAAATTCTCAACCATTCCAATATTAAAAGATAAAATCGACAAAAACAAATTTAAAAACAACTCATGACAAAAATTCAAAAACATAAAGAAAAAAAGAAAGAAAACAAAACATTATGGGTTACTATTGTCAAACACTATGGATGGGTGAACAATGGTTTCCTCATACCCTTTAATCTTTGCTACTTTCTAAAGTTTAATAACATTACGTTTCTCTAAAACTTTTTTTTTAATTATATGAGAAAAAGAAAACAACCCACCAAACTCATAAACTGGTGCAACCTGGGTTACCTTGGCAAACTCATAAACCACACTAACCTCATATAAAAGAAAAAAAACAAATTATGAAACTAAATTCTTAAAAATCTCAATTTTAAAAGATGAAATTGACAAAAACAGATTTGAAAAAAAAATTATAACAAAAATTAAAAAAATCATAAGCAAAACACTATGGATTACTATTGTAATCCACGATGCAATGGGTGTTGGGTGAACAATGGTTTCCCCCATATCCTGTAGTTTTTGTTAGTTCATAAAGTTTAATAGCATGGTTTTTCTCTAAAACTATTTTTTCAACAATATGAGAAAAAAAATAGAATATAAAAAACTCAAGTTCAATAAAAAAAAAATCCACCAAATTCATAAACTTGGGCAACCAGGGTTACCTCTACAAACCCGCATACCATGCTAAACTCATAGAAAGACAAAATAAAAAGAAAAAAATTACAAAACTAAATTTTCAATCAGCTCAATATTAAAAAAATAAAATCAACAAAAAAAATTTTGAAAACAAATCATAACAAAAAAAAAAAACAAAAAGAAAAAAATCATGTGGGGAAACACTTTAGTAATCCACAATATTTTGTGAGGAAAACTACAGTGCTTTCCTCACATAATTTAGCTTTTCTTATAAAATCATATCAAAAAAAACAAAAAGAAAAGAAAAAAAACCTTGTGTAAAGAAAAACAATATGCAAAAGCACTGTAGCTGTAAACCCCGGGAAATAAAGGTTGCATAAAATTGCAAATTAAATAAATGGAAAATAAAAGTGAAGAAATTTATGTATAGATTTAAATAAAAATAGGAATTCATAAATTTTTAGACATCAATTTCCGGATAAAATATTTCGAGGCATTAGAAATTAAATGGAAAATATTGAGGGTTGGATTAAACTAAAAATTAAGGGGTGAGATTATAAGAAGTGAGAAGAGGTGTAGTTTAATTGTAAGAAGAAAAAGATGTGGGGGCAAAACTAATACACTTAAAAGAAAGGGGCTTATGTGCAAATAAGAGGAATTATGGGGTATAAATACCCCTCCCCCTTGCAATCAAAATTTGCAACAACCATAAGGAAGAAAAAGGAGGGAGTTTTTGAATTTGTTCTTGCCAAATCAAGAGAAAAGCACCAAATATTCCAAGAACCCAACCAAGATTAAGGGTTTATGGGTAGAATAAACACTCGTGAACAAGAAGAGATGAGAGAGGGCCGGCTGCTATTAAAAAATGAGGGAGTCAAAAATTTTCGACTGGTTGAAGGTCGAGAGCTTAATTCTTACCAGGTAAGGAGTTCTAAACATGGTCCTACAATTTGTTTCAAATTCAGTTACAAATTGATGCCTTAATGTTGAATATTAGATTAGGGTTCTTAGATTTGAATTGAGGGAAATGTATTAGCTGTTAAAACTAATGCGTTGTATGTGATTAAGGATGCAAAATTATGATGATTTGTCATAAAAAAATGTATGGGTAATTAAGTAAGGGGTAACTGGCCATATTAAGAGCAAAGATGGAAAAAGGCGGAAATTGTGGTTCTCTTTAATGGATTTATGATAATAGGTTGTTTTAATGTGGATGTTGTGTATAAATGGGAATGTTGATGAATCTGGACAGATTTGTCTCCTGACTCTCGGAGAGAATTCGAGTAGGAGGATGAAGGAATTAGAATTTGGTTCCCTCGTAGAAATTATAGTTTTGGATGCTGACTAAGAAAATTGGTCTTGCTTAATTTGGAGCTATATAACTCCAGTTATAGATCACCAACCGAGACTGGGTCATGATAGACCCTGCAGGGTAGTAGGTCTGATTCATTGATGAGTAATTTCGACTGTCTTGGGAGCAGAACTGGGTTCTCCTTCCTTCAGAGGACTTGTAGCCCCGTGTCTTAGCTTTCCAATGAGACCAACCTCGCTTGAAACGGATCCTAGAACTTCGGATGTAGTTAAAAATCTGAGGAGAGGTCGAAATGCGACCTCTCCTGGCAGTAACGGTTCAACAGTAACAGCCCAAGGTCTAAACAATAATGGTTGGACAGTAACAGTCCAAGGTCTAAATAGTAACAGTTTAAGACAGTAATGGTTGGACAGTAACAGTCCAAGGTCTAGACAATAACGGTTTGACAGTAATTGTCCAATGTCTAGACAGTAACGGTTCAAGACAGTAATGATTGGACAATAACAGTCCAAGGTCTAAACAATAACGGCTGGACAGTAATAGTTCGAGATTTAAACAGTAACAGTTCAAATATAAAGAAAGGAATGATAACTATGGTTAGACAAAAATGATGATATTAATGGGGTGTAATGAGAAAAACTTAAAATATAAAGAAATGAATGATTGAAAGAAAGACCTATGTTGGCTATTAATATGATTTTTATGAAATTTATCCTTGAATTAGGATAATTTATGAAATATGTCTGTGATTACAGGAGGGACCACATGCGAGGTGCAGCAATAGTAGAGTACGAGTAGAGCTTCTACTGAAGGTAGGTGATCCTCACCTAAGCTATCTAGTTAAATTTAATGATTTAATATGTTAATAATGTGAGATGTGAATTAGCAAATGTTGGATATTATGTCAAAGGATTGAAGTTGGTGTAATGATGTTGTTATTTCATATAGTATTCCAAATGTATGTGTGTTCAAGGTGAATGACCCTTGTGTGAATTGCCAAGTGATGGAAGTACCAGTAACAAAGAAAATATGAGAAATGCAATACGTGTTTCGACTAGCATACATTTAGTGTATGTTAGGATCCCGGGTAAGGGGATCACCACGCATACATTTAGTGTATGTTAGGGTCCCGGGTAAGGGGATCTTCATACGTTAATGCCAACAGGATGATGATGATGATACCAGTGAAAATGGTATTAGTAATGTGTTATATGAAATAGTTATGATTGATTTTTAATGGAATCTTGAGTGGAAGTTGGAGATGAGAGATGAAACAGTTTTTGTAGATGAATGAGAAAGAGTTCTAACGGAAACGAAAAGGGAAAAAGACTAGAATAAGAATATATGTCTACCTTTGTAAACTATTGAATATTTGTGTTATTGTACTTATTGTGATATTTATATTTCAATAATATGTATTTTGTTTCAGGACCATCGCATGCATGATAGGAGTGGATGTTAGCTTTTATTCACTTTTTGTTATTTAGTCCAGGGAGGATGACCTTACATTTTGTAAACATGAAATATTTGTATAACTTAATTTTTATAATTAATGTTTAAACTTGATTTGATGAACTTAACTTTGTAGTTCATATAACCATATTCCATGTATGCGTATTTATATATGTTATCCATCCATAATGATATTTGTTGTTCAATGTATATCATAAATATATGTGGTTGATATGAATGATGATGTTTGTGGGATTGAGACCCAAGATGATTGGGTCATGATTGAGTCAGGAGATGCAGGTTATTAGAAGTGTAAAAAGGTTATATGTCGATAACTTGGGACCTTTCGATATAGGGGAGACTCCGCCAAAATTTCAGTGAAGATTTCAGTAGACTTTAATATGAACACCGTGTGTGTGTGTGTGTAAGTTATTAATTACTCTGTTTTTTTCAATTGACATGAGATTACTGTTGTATCCCGGATAAGGGGATGTTATAGTAGCAATCCACAGTGTTTTGTGAGGAAAGCTATAATGTTTTCCCTACATGATTTAGCTTTTGTTATAATGTTTTTCTCATATCACATGATTTATTCTTGTCAATTCTTCCTTAAAATAACATGGTTATAGAGTTTCTTTGGGTTTTTTTTCATAAATAAGTGTGTTATCTCTCTCTTCTTTTTTTTTTTTTTTGCATAATGATAAGTCAAATATGTAAGGTTATTTAACAAAAAAAAATAGTTTACAAGGAAAATTGACTGAATCCCCTAATCCAAATCTTGTTTTCAACATGCGTGTGTCACATCCCTCTTGAATAATTGCACTTTATTATACTACATACTAAAAGGTATGGGATTTTCACTATATACTGGTTACTGTACAAAATTTTGTTTTTTCTTTTCATTTTGGTCCATAGACTTTGGTTTTGGGCAATCAAGTCCTATTTAAGGAGCAATTAATTTTTAATTTTTATGAAATGATAGGATTGGAAGAGGGGGGACCGAAATAAAAAAAAAACACGGCAAACATGGATGGCGTACCATAAGTTTTGAAAAAAATCCATTTGGATGTAGAGGTTCATTTTTGTTATTTTTTGGTCCCTAGTTGAAAGAGAAGAGAGAAAGGGGTCACCGAATTCCAATGGTAGAGAGAGAAACTTGTCGTTGGCACCGATTTAGGCCACCAAAATGAGGGATTTTTGTGTCAAATTGTTCCATTTGATGAGAGAAGTTCATATTAAATGTTTTTGTACCTTAAACATTCATGAATAAATAGATCTGAGCTCGGGTTGATTTTTAGTTTCAGGTTGAGTTTGGTTTTTTGGGCTTTTTTGGGGGGGTTTTTAAGGCCATGTATGAATTTTTCATGGTTTTTAGGGTGTTTTTATAGGCGTTTTGGGCAAAAGAGCATAGGCTCTGATTTTTCAGCCACCAAAATGGATGGAATCTAGGCAAAATAGGTGACGCGTCGTCTACCTCGGCATGTGATACATCGTCTATTACTAGCATGGTTGCCAGACCTAGGGCCCTTGAACTTGGCATGGCTGCCAGACCCAAGCACCTTGGGCCTGGCGCAACTATCAAACCCAAAGTGTTTATAGGCCCAAAAACGTCTGACCCTTTTTTCTCTTAATTTTTTATTTTTGCTTTTTAAAAAAAAATTAATTATATTTACATTAATACCCCTTCTCTCTTTTATTTTGTATAGATGACCTCTTTTAAATAATATTGATTTTTTTGTTATGAATTTAATTTTTGAAGAAGTTTTTCTGATTTATCTACGGTTTTGTTTTTATCTTTCGTATAGATAAACTATGTTTTTTGAAATAATGAATGGTTATTTTCAGATGATATTTGTAATGTGTACCCTTACATGTTATTTCTTTTTTTATTTTTATTTTATTCAATCAATTTAATGTCCTATTTTTAAGATTAAATATATTAATCTATATTTGTCTCTCGGTTTTTTAATTTTTGTTTTTAAGTGTCATTAATGATCTTTTATTTATTTATTAGCACACATAATTCTTGATTTATTTGATTTAATTTTTTTTTATTTGTCAAATTTTTTAAACTCTAAAAAAAATTAAAAAAAACTGATATTTATAATTTTTTATAACACATAAAAATATTTGACCCGTGACGGAGCCCAGACATAGAATTAGTAAAACTTATAGGGTGCCTTAGCCTATAAAATAGTCGAGCAGAGGAGCTCTCGACTCACAGTATACCCTTCAAAACACAAACGATCGAACCTCAGAAACCCACTAATTCCCAAACCATACTAGGAAAATGTCTGTTGAAGGTTCTGCAATTTTCTCTACTGCCACTGTCGAGCCCAATGTTAGTCGCCGTTCGGCAGGTTATTCTCCTAGCATTTGGGGTGACCATTTTCTCTCGTACGCAACCGATTCCATGGTAAAAATAATTATCTTATTCATGTGCTTGATTGCGTGCGGATATTGTCCTTTCTAACACTTGTAAGCGAGAAGGCCTCGATTGTTTTTCCCTCTAGTCTATCTGATGCGAACCCACAATCACAAAGGTCAATCAGAAATGACTGCATGCATTTTGGGCTAAAGAATTTGTATTATAGGGAGCTGTAGTGACCATTTTATCAAAGGGTTAACGCATAAAGTACTGATGTGTTTTTTGGCGACCAAATTTGTCAGAATAGTGCCTAATCTATAGACCTACATATGTCATGGCGACCAAATTGATCGCATAAATAATTCGGGGTGAAAAAATTCATCAGCCATATTTATTATAAACACGAATAGTCATTGCTGTGAGCTCATTCAAGAAGGAATGATAAATATTATAAACACGATTTCTGTTTTGTAGCTTAATTTTTTTAGATAAAAATCCTTCAAGAAAAGTTATTCTTTTTGTTGCTGATATTAGGAAACGAGTGACAAAGCAGAGCATAAAAAACTGAAGGAAGAAGTGAAAAGGGAGCTGATGGCCAATATCAATAAGCCTTCACAAACACTGGACTTCATTGATGCGATCCAACGCTTAGGCATCTCTTACCATTTTGAGATTGAGATTGATGAAATACTAAGAGAAATGTACAAGTCCCATTGCGACTTCGATAATGGAGATGATGATGATCATCATCATAATGACCTATACGCCATTTCTCTCAAATTTCGACTGCTTAGACAACAAGGTTATAAAATCTCATGTGGTATGGACTTTTCTTCTCTTGCTTGTTTCTTATTTAATCTTCAAAAAATTAGTTCCTACATTCATGTAATGTTTTCTGCTCCAATGCAGATGTGTTCGGCAAATTCAAGAACAGCCAAGGGACCTTCAATGATTCCCTTGCCAATGACACTCGAGGAATTTTAAGCTTATATGAAGCTACACATCTCCGGGTGCATGGAGATGAGGTATTAGAAGAAGCACTTGTGTTCACTACTTCCCACCTAGAGTTCTTGGCCACCCATTCAAGCTCTCCGCTGAGAGCAAAAATAAATCATGCTTTAAAGCAGCCTGTTCGCAAGAACATACCAAGGCTAGAAGCAAGGCATTATTTCTCTATCTACCAAGAAGATCCTTCATGTAGTGAAGTTTTACTGAACTTCGCTAAATTAGACTTCAACATTTTGCAAAAGCAACACCAGAAGGAACTAAGTGAAATTGCAAAGTAAGCTGAAGCAAACAAGATTATTCCAAGATACAATACTGTGTTTTAGCTTTTGCTATATTGAAATTCAACTGAGAGTTTTCTTTTATTAATGTTGATTGATTAGTTGGTGGAAAGAATTAGATTTTGCTAAGAAGCTGCCTTTTGCAAGAGACAGAGTTATAGAGTGCTACTTTTGGATACTAGGAGTGTACTTGGAGCCAGAGTATTTCTTGGCTCGAAGGATACTGACCAAAGTTATTGCCATGACTTCCGTCATCGATGACATCTACGATGTCTATGGTACACCGGAAGAACTCGAGCTCTTTACTGATGCAATTGAGAGGTCGGATCCATTCACATTCTAACATTTTACCATCATTATGTATCAAATTTCTAAAATTATTTTTCCTCAGTAATTTTGTTTTCTTACTTTTGATTCATAACCATTTTTCTTCAGTTTATCCAATCTTTCAATCTTAATTATTTACAGGTGGGAAATTACTGCCGTAGATCAGCTGCCAGAGTACATGAAAGTGACTTACAAGGCACTTCTAGATGTCTACACAGAAATTGAGGAAAATATGGTCACTGAAGAAAGATCATACCGTGTCTACTATGCAAAAGAAGCAGTAAGTGTCACAGGCTGATTGAAAATAAAAGATCGGTTCTCTAGAGGATATGCAGCTCAAATATAGTGATTGACACGTTTGATGATTTTTCAGATGAAGAATCTAGTTCGAGCCTACTACCTTGAATCTAAATGGTTCCACCAAAAACACACACCAACAATGGAGGAATACATGGCTGTTGCATTGGTCACTTCGGGCTATGCAATGCTAGCAGCTACATCCTTTGTTGGAATGGGACATGTTGTAACTAAGGACTCCTTCGATTGGTTATTTAGGGGACCTAAGATTCTTAAAGCCTCAGAAATAATTTGCAGGCTCATGGATGACATCGTGTCCCACAAGGTAGTGATTGTATCTATACTCCTATAGTAATTAATTTCAACACATTTTCTTTCATTTATTGCTAATTTTTCTCTGTGCGTACTTCTGTAGTTCGAACAAAAGAGAGGGCATGTTGCCTCGAGCATTGAATGTTACATGAAACAGCATGGCACCACAGAACAAGAAACTGTCCACGAATTTCGAAAACAAGTTACAGATGCTTGGAAGGATCTCAATGAAGAGTTTCTCCACCCAACCGCTGTCCCCATGCCTCTTCTGACAAGGATGCTCAATCTTGCTCGTGTGATTGATGTTGTGTACAAAGATGAAGATGGCTATACAAATGCTGGAACTGTGCTCAAAGATCTTGTTTCTGCTCTACTCATTGATCCTGTGCCAATGTGATCAGCTAGTAATTAAGACTTAAACCTGTCATGTTGCTGAACTAATAGGATTAAAATCCTCTATCACCAGTAAATACTGTGATGCTGATTCAAGCGGTCCAATAAATTTTTTCTCTGTTTTATCATGTGATGCTAATTCATGGGGTCCAATAATGCTCTGTGCGATTCATTGACGAAGAGTACTCTCTAGTTTTTGGAATCCCATGAATGTAGAAAGCATGCACTCTATAAAGCGAAGAAAATAAGTCTCCAGAAAAATGGAAGCCTGCAGAAAACGATAGGGGTGTGCAAAAAAACCGAAAAACCGAATAAACCGAGAAAACCAAAAAAAAATTAACCAAAAAAACCGAACCGAAAAAAAACCGATTAAACCGATTATAATAGTTAGAAAAAATCCCGGTTCGGTTGAGTTTTCGGTTTTGTAATGCAGGAACCGGATAACCCGGACCGAACCGTACCGGTTCAAATAGAAATAAAAAAACCGGTACTATAAACACCTTCCTAACCCATCTACAGTTTTACATTTCAGTCTCTTCTTCTAACCTAGCCGCCGCCCCCCCCTCCCCCTTTGACTCTCTCTTGATTAAATCTTCATCTCTTCTCTATTCTCTCCCATCAACACTTCTACTTCTACATTTCAGTCTCTTCTTCTAACCTAGTCGCCGCCCCCCCTCACTCCCTCTTGATTAAATCTTCATCTCTATTCTCTCTCATCTACAGATCTACTTCGTAGTTTCTTCTTCTAACCCTAGCAAATCTAGCCGCCGCCCCCCTCCCTCTTATTCAATCTCTCGATCAGATCTTCATCTCTCCCATATACAGATCTACTTGTTAGTTTCTTCTTCCAACCCTAGCAAACTCAGCCGCCGCCCCCCTCCCTCTTGTTCAATCTCTCAATCAAATCTTCATCTCTCAATCTTTTTGTCTCTAAATCAAAACTAGCAGTCGCTCCTTCAAGTTCTTTGTCTCTCCAAGTTGGATCTGTCTATTCTCTTTTCTATATTGTTTTTTCTTTTTCTTTTTTTTAATTTTTATTAGTTTATATTAACCTATTTTGTTAAACTTTTCAAGTGAACTATTTAAGAGAACCAGATGAACTTTTAATGTTCATGCTTGCGCGCCTCAATAGTTGGTTTTTTTCTTTGCAGTTTCTTCTCACTTGGTTTCTGAGAAAATACAAGCAATAAAATGTTGAAGGCATATGGTTTACTTAACAATAATATTAAAATAGCAGCATCTTTCCTTTTGTTTTGTTTTTGTGAGTGCTGGGAGAGAGACTGTTGATGCGTTTTATTTCAATTTCAATTGTATTTCTTTAGTTTTATCAAATGTGTTATTTTTTTGATTTAAGTGTTATTTGTTGTATAATTTTATTTTGCATTTTGATTAGAGTTGATTGGTTTGAGAAAACTGGGGTGCAAATTAAAAGATATTTCTCCTGTAATTTGAGATAAATTCTGGTAAAGAAAAGTTAAACAATGAATATAGGTTTTTTTATATCGATTACAAATTTTCAAGCCTTTTAAATGACCCCATCAAAAGTCATAAAAAAAGCTAAAAAAAATAAACTGGTTTTTCCGGTTTTTCTCTTCAATTAACCGAACCAAATCGAACCGAAACTGGTCGGTTTGAACCGGTTTCGGTTCGGTTTCGGTTTTTTAAAAAAAACTGGTTTGGTTATTTTTTTAGATGAAAACCGGACCGAACCAAAAATGCTCTCCCCTAGAAAACGATGAGATGTGGTCCATTGTATCCTTTTCAACAACGTTGTACTCGGTGTTGAAGTCTCATGTTAACTTTAATTTGTTTTTATGATTTTAGATTGTTTTAATATTTTGATGTCAAAAATAAATTTTAAAAAATAAAAAATATATTATTTTAATATATTTACAAGTAAAAATACTTTGAAATTATTTTACCACACTTCTAAACAAACGGTGATTAAAATTGATAGACCATAATAAACTCAAAAAATTCGAAATCAAGATCTAGATTTTGATAAATAAATTGAGTGTAGAGGAAATGATAATAGTAAAGGGGCAGCAACGCAAAGACTAGGTTTTGTTTGATAAATAATGCGATTTAACCTATTTTTTATGATGCTTTTATTTTACTTAAAAAATATCAAATTAATTATTTTTAAATGTTTTTTGATGTTTTTAATATAATGATATATTTTAAAAAAAAACATTATTTTAATATTTTTTAAATAAAAAGTATTTTTACAAAAATATTAATTATGTGTCAAACAACTTGTTGGCTAGGTTAGAACAATAATTCCCATGTTTTCAGTCATTGCGTGGGTGGGTTAGCGCAGTCTACTATTGTCACAACTTTGCTATAATTTAGATTTTTCTACAACTTAAACTTGTTTCCGACTTGGTTTCTTGTAATATTTGGTCATTACAACTGTCACACCCGATATTGTGGTGACCTTTAAATTTTAAAGAAAAAGAACATATATTTATCATTTTTTTTCTTAGAGGGGAAAAAGTCTGATATAAATAGTCGTCACTTAGTATTATGGTCATTAAGAATCCTAGGGTGGGTTTTCAGGTTTTTGAGCGGTTTTTGTTCATGGTAGATTTCAGGTTTTTTTGCGGTTTTTGGCTTTTTGGTGGTCATGGATTGGTTTAACAAGGTCTCTAGGATGTTTTCTAGGTATTTTTGGTCAAAAATAGGTTGAAATAGGATTTTTTGGTAAAAAACAACAAACCATGTTTTTTTTGCCATCACGGTGGCCGGATTCTGGGTTGAAGCAGGCGACGTATTATTTTTTTTTTTTTTAAATAGTTGGGGGGTACAACGCGGACAACACGTCTTCCACCCCATTAAACTCTTTTAAAAAAAAGGCCTGCACTTTAGCCTAGCGTTGTAGGCTCGAGCACAGGCCATTGCTTCATTGGGCCAGGTTTATCAAGCCCAAATGCGCCTGACTTGGTTCTTTTTATATATTTTTTTTCAGTTTTTTAAAAGATAATGCATTATTTTTATATATTTTTTCAAATAAATTTTTTATTTATGTTTTATTTAGATTGTGATTATTTCTAAATGATACTGAGTGTGTTTAGTTTTTAGAGAGGTGAGTATGATTCATCTGTGGTTTTTTCTTAATTTTATATAGATTAAATTTTTTAAAATATTAATTTTTTATAAGATTTTTCATATGTGCAATCTTGCATTGTTTTTTTTTTTAATTATTGTTCAATAAATTTTATGTGTTATGTGTAGCCTTGCATTGCTTTCTTTTTTATATATAATTATTGTTCAATAAATTTTATGTGTGTGTCGGTTTTTATTACAAATTTTATGTGTTTTTATATTACACATTTATTTTGATAGAGGAATTTATTAAACATGACAAGGTAAATTACTTGTATTGCGATGTGAGATATCTTGATCTTCATTTTTCGCTTGGGTTTTTGTTGATGAATTTTTTTTTCATTACTTTACATAATGATTATTGAGTTGTTTAATTAGATGTGTGCATAAGTTTTTCGATTTACATCTAAAAGTTTTTTGTTATATATGTGTGTGTGTGTGTGTGTGTGTATCTGGTGAAAGAAACTGTTTGGTCAATGCATGCCCAATAAAGTTTAAAGGCTTTAGGTGCTTTTAGATTGTTTTTTTCTAGGGAAAAAATTTACCTTCTAATACGAGTGCAGAATCTAGTGGAGGAAACTATTTGGTTCAATGCTTCTCTAAGAAAGTTTAAAGGTTTTAGATGCTCTTAGGTTGCTTTCTCTTAGAGGAAAAATTTACCTTCTAAAACGAGTGTGTTAGGCATGTACCATACTCATTTTATACACTAAATTCATACATATAGATGGATACATAAAATATTTTTGCAGACACTTAACTAAGTTATTCTGATCCTTGCAATAACAAAAAGTTGACAAGCATCTATTACTCTTTACTTGCTAATAGTTGTAGGACTTCACTTCTCACTGAAAAGTTGGGCTTCCATATTTTTTTTGTTTGTCATACCACTTTTTGTTTTAAGTTATTTAAACAATGTTTATATTAGATCGATATCTCTTTACATTTTATAATTTCATTATTATATAAAATTCTAGAAAGTTTAAGCAAATATTTTACATATTACTTATATGTTGCATGAAAAATAAATAATATAAATTTTAATGCAACCGACTTTTAATTGTATATTTAGAAATCACTTTTTTTCTTCCAATTATCTTACAATTAAAAACAACTCGTTTTTTTATAATAAACCGGCGCGCGATCAATTTGTATCCTAGTCAACAAGGTCACTTGCTGCCTTCGAATAGAGATGTTATCGAAAGATGGTTTTATCTTCTCACGAAACATGGTTCGAAAATAACGTTGTTCTCGGTGTTCAAGTCTCATGAGAACTTTTCTTTCTGGGGAATCCTCGACCATATCTCTAGATTCTAGGAATCCTATTAGTTTAATACTAAAACCATATTTTGTTAGAATTGAAAAACGTTAAATTCTTGTATAATACAAGTTAAACGTAAATGTGGATTAATGGGGCTCTTGCCTGCACCCCCTAGTTCATACCTTCATTATAACTTAAAAATTGAAACATTATTCAATATATTAAAAGTTGTACATCCGTGAGTATTTTTCTTGTGAATTTTATATTCATTTCTAATTTTTATTTTTAGTTATTTTATAAAAACATTATTTATTTTTAATTTCATTCTTCAATCCCAATTTGATATATATATATATATATATATATATATATATATATATATATATATATATATATATATATATATTAATTTGGTCCTCAATTTTTTTTTATTTTTTAGGCCTTTTATTTAAATGATTTTTCTTTTCAATTTTAATCTTCAATCAAAAAATTATTTATATCTTTTTCCAATTTTGATTTTTATTCTTTTGATTTTTATGGGTTATTTTTGTTAAATTAGTTTTCTTTTCAATTCCACTCTTCAATCAAAGATCAAATTTATTTGCATTTTAATTTTGATCATCAATCTTTTAATTGCTATTTTTTTGTTGTAAATCCTTTTATATAATCAAAATTATTTTTTTAATTTCATCCTTTAACATTTAATTGATTATGACTTGGGTTTCATGGTTTTTTTAAATATAGTGTTTCTGGGCTACTGATTTGGGTGACGAGTTTGGAAAGGTAACACGAGTTGACATTGGTTTTTTTTTTTAAATAGACTATGTGATTTTCATCGTTTTCTTTTCTATAAAGTTATCTTGATTTCATGATCTGGATTGTTAGTTTGACGGAATAACCTGCGTTGACTCGACCCTGATTATTGGGATGACAAGTTTATCATGCTAACTCGAGTTGATTTAAACTAATTTTTTTATGTTTAATTTTTTTTTATCTAATTTCATTCTTCTATTTAATAAAAAAAGAATTAAGCTATACCGTTTGTATATTTTTGAAAAACAATATTCCAAGTTATCATTATTACTTTTTAAAAGAAAAACTGGTCCATTGTAGGAAAAGCTCAGGCTTTACCCTATTTCAAAGGTCAAGCCATTTTTGGCTATCATGATGTCACCATACCACCCCCTCCTAAATATAGTGTTGTCTCTTCTCCAAACACCTATACCATTACATATCATAAAGATAAATTCAAAACAAACTAAATGCTTCAAAGGAAACCAATATGGGATGAAAATGAAAGAAAACATTAAAGTGCAAAAAAATAATTTTAAGTCAACCCAAGTTAATCTGTCAAATATCTAATCCAGATCATGAGACCATGATAACCTAATTAAAAGCAAATCAAAACAAATTAACCATACAAAAACTAAAACAAAACATATCATAAAAAGATATTCAAAACAAACCATATTCTTTTAAAAAAATCAATGACATTTAAAAAAAAAAAAGTATGGATAAGACAATGTATTAGAGTGATCTAGGCTTTCTAAATATATGATAATAACAATTTAATTTTTTTTATAAAAAACAAAAAGTTAAATGATGACCTACGGTATTTATAGGTCGGATCAAATAATTTTTTAACAAAAAAAAATCAAATGAAAAAAAAATATGAACAAAGAAAAAACAGTCAAAGGACATGTGTCTTTTTATTTATATAATATTTTTATTATTTTAAAACTAGATAAAAATAAATTCTCTATCATGATTCTTTTTCTAATTCCTATTTTTTTAATTGATAGTGGAAAATATTGGAATAAAAATAAGTAAAATACATTTTCCACTCTCAGTATATAGGATTCGAAAAGGCAAACCTCAATTTAAAAAAAAAAAAAAAACACTACTTTCATGATGTCTTTGCATGGATAGCAGCAGCTAAGAAGAAGATCTTGGGTGGGGATATGGTGTAATTTAATTGTGGGCTTGTCTTAGATTTTGTTAGGCTTATTTGTCTTGGACTTTGCATAATGGGCCATGGCTTTGTAAATCTGGGTTGAATTCATTGTTTTATTGTAGTCTTCATGGGCTTAGCGGGTTTGATTTAGGCATACCAATGTTCAAGAATTCAAATAAAAAATTCTGAATATTCACGTCCACGCCAACTCTTTCCAAAAAAGTCATTTTTTGCATATTCCATCGTAGTAATTTTTTTAGTGCGTTTGTTTATAAGAAAAAACGAAAAAAACAAAAACCAAAAATATTTTCATATTTTAGCATCTAATAAAAATATTTTTCTTCGAATCTAAATGAGATTTTCCTGTGTTATATATATATATATATATATATAACAAGTTTATCAAGTTTATTGGGCTGACATTTGAACTTAATAACAAGTTTATCAAGTCCATCAAGATATTGCCAACATCAGAAGGATCTATTGGGCTGACATTTCTGAATTTCGAAAACTCTATCCTCATCATCCATATAGATCCAAAGCCCAATTTATACTATCGATACAAGTCTAAATCCTTATCCTCGCTTTCAATATAAGTCCAATGTTTGTTTTTAATAACTTCAACAATATCTTTTTTTTTTTTTAAGGATAATCATAGTTTTTGACATATATATATATATATATATATATATATATATATATATATATATATATATATATGGATCGATGTCAAAATCTTTTAAAAAATAAGTTTTTTTTAGAGGACCAACAAATGTTTTTTTCCCTAGATAACCAAAATGACAAGTATTTTTCTAAAATGGACCGATGTTAAGATTTGAATTTTTTTCGAATAACCAAACTGACCTGTCTTTAAGTTTTTTGGACTGAAGTTTTTTTTTTTCAAATAATTAAGAATGAATTTAGTATAAGCTGAAAATAATGAGGATAAGTAATGACAATCACAAAAAAAAAAAAAGAGAGAAATACATAGTAAATATAATATTTCATAAAAAAAAAAAGATGCAATAATGGTGACATCATTTTTTTCTTATACATAACTAATATCTTGCTTAAATATCTATAACCGATGTTAATTTTTAAGATCTCTAATTTCTTCTAATTACTAAGTGACGATTCTATTTTTTCATGATATATATTTTTAGCCCTCGCCACAACGTTCATCAAGGAATGAAAAAAATAATAGAGAAATTTATGAAAGAAACATTAATGATTTGTATAAATTATTTATTGATAAATACCCGAACGGTAATTACTAATAGACTAATTCTATTAGGTAGAAAAAAGTAGTTAACATGTTGTCTTTTTACAGATCATAGAGTTTATAATTATAATTGAATTGAAATGACCAAAAAAATATAAGAGTTAATATGTGTTCTAAAGTCAAAAAAAATATATAATAAAAAAAGAAAGAAAACTTTAATTATCTATGTTTTAGGATTTATTATATCCTTTTAATAATTAGATAATTTAGAAATGTTATCACACCACTCAAACTTAAACTATGATTTTTTATCAATTTTTCGAGTTATATTTAGACTCATCAGGTCAACTAAATTATATCAGAATAACTTTGATGTAAATTAATTTTAAATTTAGGTTAGATAAATTTAGGTTATAATCATTGTTGTATACAATAATGAATAAATATAATTTCTAGGGCTATATAAGATGCTATAATAAATGTTTTTTTTATTTGAAACAAATATCAACACTGACTATAGATTAATTTTTATCTTCTTTCATTTCTTATCTTCTTTCAAAATTAATCATGATTCTTTGACACGTGTTAAAAATAACACTGATGTTCAGAATTACATTGATGTGAAATAAAGAAAAAAACTAGCAATGAGAGAATAAAGGAATTTTTTTAATCAATAATTATTGACTCGTTGATGTGAAATTAACTACCCTTTCAAAATAGATAGCTCGAGCATGCTTTTGTTGTTAATTATTGTCCTTTCCAGTTATCAATGCTTTTAATATGATTTTATTAAGTAACATAGATAATTAATTGCATGTTTGCTTTTTTCTATTTATTGAGATCAAATATATTCATAATATATATTTAAACTCAAAAATAAAATCACTCATTATGTTTAATACTTCAAAATGATTTTTTAATTAAAAATTTCCACAATTAAGGTGGATTTATTTTAAATTAAATAAACTATTAAATATATTTTATCAAGAGATTCGTAATCCGAATTGTTTTTGCTACCCAATTGTCATTTTAAAATCATCCATAATCGTTACCATGGTGTCACCATCCATCCATCCATCCATCCATCCATCCATCATGGCCCACCCGTTTTATTATTTAAACATTAGCAGTCGTCTCATTGAAAGTTACCTTTTAAGTGATGTTAACTGATGTTATTTTTTAAAATGTTTTTTATTTTAGAATATTTTAAAATAATATTTTTTTGTTTTTAAAATTTATTTTTATATTATCACATCAAAGATTTAAATATATATATATATATAAGAATAATTTAAATCTAAAAAAATAATGTTTTTTCAAAACCACACTCTAACCATGATCATAAACACCTATAAAAATGAATAAATAAACATGCGAAAACTTTAATGCAGTTAAAGCTATAAAAGGCTTCTTTCCATTAATTATTACTCCCTTTCTTCTTTTTTCTTCCTTTGATCACAACGCTATGGCTACAAATAAATAAATAAATAATAAATAAAATAAAATTGTGATTCACCACCCATTTGCTTAGATTTGGAATCATCCACTCGGAATTACAGCTAAACCTAACGAAGACAAGTTCCGAAGTGAAATTGTCCTGAAGGCAATTGGAATGTAGCATTGCAGATTTGACGAGGTAAAAACAAAAGCTTCAATATTTAGGTATTAACTAGTAATTTAAATTGTGTTTTGCTACGGGTTGGATAATTTTTTAACTAAAAAAAATATATAAATTTTTTAAATATATTTTTTTATTTTAATTATAAATAAAAAATCATATGTATATATTTAATTAAATATATCAAAAATCATTTGTGCTGATAAATAAAAAAACAAAAGGTTAACCGGTTTATTCAACTCGTTTTCTTGATTCTAATAATTTTTCTTATAATGCAAAAAAATAAAATAATATATATGTGTTATTTGCGTGTTTTTTGATATCAAATAAAAAATATAACTGTGAATTAAGAAGAAGATGCTTATATATAATAAAACATAATAAAAATTATAAGTATTAATAAAAACATGTAAAATCTCCGGTTAATTTTTAACATTATATAAAAATAAAATAATGTTTTAATTATTATAATAAAACACTATTTTCTTAGGATGTGTTGGGATAAAAATGTGGTATGGTGTGGTTTTTTTTTTAATTTTTTTGTTGACTTTTGGTGGTAGCTTATTGTGCATTTAATGAGTTGTATAGTAGAGAAAAACAAAATCACACATCACTACACCTTTATTTTAAATACCCTCTCCTCTCAATCTTTGTATAATAATTTTTTTAAAAAAAAAAAATATAAAGAAAAAAAATAAAAATAAAATTATAAAAGAATAAAGATAAGAATAAAAAAAATAGCATGAATAGACCAAGTGTAGAGTGATAAAAATTTAAAGTGTAAAAAATTAAAAATAATATTTTGCAAAAAAAAATGTAATGAAAGAAAAGAAAAGGAAACAAAAAAAAAATATTCCAAAAAATACAGATAAGAAAAAAAATGGTTGTAAAATGATAAAAATTCAAAGTGTAAAAAGAAAAAAAATTATAAGAAAAACTTATTTTCTAAAAAAAATAAATTATAATTTTATCACCACCAGTAAAAACAATTAGCAAAATTTATAATTATACAATTTCTACGATAAAACAGCATTTCCTTTTAATACATGTATAATAATTACAACACATGAAGCTTGACAACGTCGACCTGGGTGGGGTGAAGAAGAAGACAACTTCAGGAGAACTTACACTCGACTTGATCATAGCAAAGCTGAGAAGCTTTTACAAGATTTACTTCCCTACTGATTATATATTATATCTACATGCAAGCATCCAATCAAAGTCTTAATTGAATGGAAAATCATGGCCACTAAATCATGAATGGAGCTGGAGAGAATGCTGGAATTACAGCCATAACCCGATTTCGCCTGGAAAATTCAAGAAAAAAATCCACTTAATTATGAAAAGAAAAGATCAGAAATACACAAAACAAATGCAAAAATAATAATTTAAACCCAGTTTTTCATTTGGGGTTTTCATGAATAAAATTAAATCAGAAAATTCATGGTTCTTCATAGTCGATGATGATCACCTTATATAAATCTATTTTCTTGCTGTTTATTTCACTGCCTACTTAAAAATTGAGGTTTTTAATACATAATGGCCATCGATCCTCAACCCACCATGACAAATTGTGGTTTTTTTTTTTTTTAATTTCTTATCTTCATCTAAAATAATCATTATCTACAAAAAAGAGAGAATGGATATTATTGGTTGATCTGTTAGCCTTATCATTACAAAAAAGTTATCTAGAAAACCAAAATGGCTCCACTTACAAATAAAGAAACAGAATCAGCATTCACAGTACATACATACGGTATAAACGTATATACATGAACGTATACAGAAGGTATATAGTATGATCAACTACATCGGTGATGTACAGCAACAAATCAAGTATAGATCCATTCAAGAATTATATCACTACATACATACACAAAACTAAATCTTGCAACGTTAGAAACTAGATGAAATGGGTTAAATAATTCGTGAAATGATTTAGGAAAGCAATGCTCGAAACAAAACGAAATTTAATATAACTAGTAGTTACCTGTAATTTTCAACGTAATCAGAAAGGCTAGCAATATCACGGGCCCTACCGCCACCGCCACCGCCACCACCACCGACACTACCTTTCCTTTTAACCAACCTTTCACCTCCTGTCTCCCCGACGACAGCCGCCACGTTATTCTCCGATATGGCACTCAACGTTGGCTTCCACTCTACCCCTGAATTATTATTCCCCACAGTCGAAGGCCCTCTCCCTCTCTTCTTCCACCTATGATTCCTCCTTACCACCACCAACGCATGTGTCTCCTCCTCCGACAGCCTCCCCACACTCTCGGGAACCTCCTTTGGTCCACCGCCTCCACTTGAGACCCCACAACAACCCACGAATTCTAGCAAAAACTTCATGTCATAATATATGAAAGAACCTTAACAAAAATATGTTAGTTAATTAGTTGTGTTCAATAAAAAAAAAAAGGAGAAATCAAGAGGAGAGAGTCTTTCATGGGGATGGGCTGTGAAGTTTTTTTGAGGTTTGGTGTTTTTTTATATAGAGAAGAGAGATGGGGATCCTGAGAGAGTACTGTTGGCCATATCTAGGCTATTTGTAAGAACTGGGCAAAGTTTTTATGATTATTTACGAGAATGTCCCACGCGGATCTGATGGCTGCCCCGCCGTGTTTCTCGGGGCAGAGTGAGATTTGTTTTGTTATTGGATAATTTGATATGCTGTTCTTTCCATTCCATACGTTGTGGAGGGATTGAAGTAAGTAATACTGCATTAATAGTAATTTAGATTTGGTGTTATTCCTTTTTTTTTTCAACTATTTTTTTAGCCATCGGTTCATTGATTTAAAATTTAAAAATTTATTTAAGAGTGTGGTAATTTTTCTTTTCAATGTTTTTAAAAATATGTTTATCTAGATTTTTTTTATGTTTTTCGATAATTTTAATGTATTAATATTAAAAATAAAAAAAATTATAAAAAAATTAATTTGATATGTATTTAAATAAAATATGTTCATGCATATAAACACATAAGATAGATTTTTTTTTAGATTCACGTGGGGGTGTCCAGGTCAGCTTACGTGTACCTCGACTAATCTCCACGGCCACAAGTCTTGAAATTAACGATCAAGTAAGCATCTAGTGACCATTAATATTAGCAACCACAAGGCTCGAATCTGAGACCACATGAAAAACAAACTACTTAGTCTCAAACTCTTATTATTAGAACACCTACTAGTAAAATATATTTTATTGATATTTCATCCTGCCAATACATATTATACACAGAGGGAGGTAACCATATCCTAAATAAAAGGTCGAGAAAATAAAAATCATTATCATATATATGAGTTCTTCGTTATATACTATTTTACCTTATAACTATTTTACCTGTTTATCTTTGTGTTTCAAAAGTATTTTTAAAAAAGTTTGAAATTTTTTATTTTTTTATTAACTTCAAATTAATATGTTTTTAGTGTTTTCTAATCATTTTGATGTGCTGATATCAAAAATAATTTTTTTAAAATAAAAAAAATCATTAACACATATTTTAATATAAAAAATTATTTAAAAAACAACCATAACCACACTAAATATAATCACAGTGCAAAAAGTAGAGACCTTTCAATAGAAAGAAAAAAAAGTACAAAAAAGTATAGCCGTTGATTTGATCATTATCTTTATAATCTTGAAAGTAATGTATGGGTGAGATGCCTAGCTTAGAATCTACTTTTTAATGCCGCATCTTTACGTGATGGACCTGACCTGTTCGCGATTTAATTTTAACGAAAAAATAACAAAATTACTTAATTGATATGAAAACAGCATTTCAGTATTTTAATTAAAAAAAGAAGAAGAAGCAAATACTTAAATAGAAAAAAAGAACTATTACATGTACTATTTTGTAATTAATTCTCATTATTTATGTGTCAATTTTAGTCCTTATTTTTTTATTATTATTTCATTTGATTTTTTATGTTCAATTAGGTCTTTATTTTTTTTATTTTTTTATTTTATCTCTGGTTATTTTATTTCATTACTAAATTTTACTAGATTTGATTCTCATACTTTTTTTAATTTATTTTTTTTAATTTTATTATTAAATTTTACTTCATGATTTATTTATGTTTTCTTCCATGAATATTATTCACCTTAACGTTCAAAAACTATACTTCATTATCAAAAAAGCTAACTATTATTTACTTCCTTTTCTTGTTATATCCCTAATTATAAATTACTTTAATTTTTTTAACCCGATCTCTCTTTTTTATTTATTATTGAAAAATATTGTGAAAATAGATGACATGATTACAAAATTGCAAATAATATTAGATGGTGTAATTTTTGTTCTCCTCCTTTCCTTGACTGGTTGCAATGATCTAAAATCAAGTAGGCATCGAGCAGATGGTCCAATCTCTGCTGACTGTGTTGATGAAGAGTTGGTTAAATAGTAGGATCCTGAGGAAGTTTCTTCATTTTCTTGACTTTCCGAATTTAAATCTTAAAATTAATACATGTAAAAATCTATTAAATTTCTTTTATGACATCATGCTGATGTGAGGGTTAGACAATAACTTTAAGACGAGGGAGTATTAGCTGATAGTAGGAGTGAAAAAAACACTGAAAATTTGATTAAATCGAGAAAAATAGAAAAAAAATAACCCAACAAACTAAATCATGAAAAAAAATTGATTAAATTGATTAGAGTTCTGAAAAAACTGACCGGTTTGGTTTGATTTCGATTTTATAAATTTGAAACTGAAAAAACCGAACCGAACCCAAACGAAAAAAACAGAGTCAAACCGGAAAAAAACTGAGCCAAACCATAAAAAAATTGAGTCAAGCCGGAAAAACCGAGTGAAGACGGAAAATAACTAAGTCAAACCGTAAAAACCGAGCCAAACTCGTTTTTGTTCTAAAATAACCCAACCGAACCGAAACCGGTCGATTTGAACCAGTTTCGGTTTTTTTAAAAACTGATTTGATTATTTTTTTTTAAAAATCAAACTGAATAAAAAATAATCACCCGTGTGAAATTGCGAATAATATTAGATGATGTAATTTTTTTTCTTCTTATTTTCCTCTACTTTAGTTCCCTATTAGCCAATAAGATTGGGTGCAAAGCTGGACTAATTTTAAATAAATCAGGAAGGCAACAAGCTGATGGTACAGTCACTGCTGACCGCTAGATAAAGAAATTGGTTAAATAGTAGGATACTACGATGTTGATGAGAAAACCTCAACGGATTAGAGATTAGTAGTTGAAGAAGTTTACTGTTTTTTTAATTAAAATAAAAACACTTGATATGAAAAATATAGATTAATTTGCCAAACCAGAAATTCATATACGAAGAATGAGATAAACTGGTAAAAAATAATTTGAAAAAAAAATTATGAAGTCCAATTCATTGCTAATTCAATGTTGAAGGATGAAATTGAAAAAAAAATAATTTTTTTTAAATCTGAGTCAACTTGAGTTAATATGTCAAATCCACGACCTAAATCATGAGACCGAGATAACTCCAATGAAAATAAATAAAAAATAATGAAGTCCATTTCCCAACCAACTTAATATAAAATAATGAAATAAAAAACTATTAGAAAGGATAAAAAAAACAACCTAGTAGACTTGGGTAGACTCACCAAACCTTGTGACTCAAATCATAAGAATGAGATGACCCACTAAAAAGCTAACTAAAAAATTACGAAGCGTGGTTCCCAACAAACTCAATCTTGAAGGATGAAATTGAAAAAAAAATTAATCTAAAAAAAAACTCAACTCGGGTTAACCTCCCAAACATGTGACCCGATTCATGAGACTGAGGAAAATAAAAAACAAATCACATAAGTCAATTCCCAACCAACCTAATGGTGAATGATGAAATTGAAAAACAAAATCAATAAAAAAAAAACCCATACCATAATAAATAGCAATCAAAAGAATAAGGATCAAATTTAATATAAAACAAAATGACAAGACAACTTGCTATTTTAAAAAGAGAAAAGAGAGAGGAGATAAAAGAAAAGAAGAAAGAGTTGTTAGAGACTCATGTACCTACATGAATAAGCCACCATGTGTCATCACACTAACAAGCCCTTGCCGAGATGTTGTAAAAGCCACCTGAGAAGAGGGGGTTGACACTGAATGAAGCATATGTGTCGCTAGAGCATAGCGGCTTACCTCACACACTAGCATATAGGTTGCACGCGCCAACCAATTACCCCCTACATGTCCATTTCAATCCCTAGCCTTGCAAAAATAGGGTTGCACATTTGTTTCAATTTTAAATTTAGTCCCTAAAGCTTTAATTGTTTTAAATTAAGAAAAAAAATATTTTATTTGATCAAACCAAACATCAAATTTATTTTTTCCTGACATTGCAAGATCCTCATATATAGACAACTGGATAAAAAATAGTAAAATTTCAAATAAAACCAATGTAAAATGATAAAATTAAAAAATAAAAAAGTTGAGTGATCTAAAAAAAGGGTTGAATATTCCCCTTTCCTATTTGATTCAGTCCTTCATTCCAAACAAAAAAAGGTCATGTATTTATATAATCTTCATATTTAGTCCCCGAAGCTTTAATTTCTTTAAATCAATAAAGTTTTATTTAATTTTGACAAACCAAGCATTAACCGAACCATGAAATTTTTCCTTGACATCATACGATCTCCTAACCTAGGTAGCCAAAATAAACCAATTTGACCTGACTTGCATAGCGCAAGCCAATAATATAGTTAACAAAAACTAAAAGAGAAAGGGTTTTTATTGTATCCCTTCTCATATAACATTATTCACTGGTATAATTTTTTCACTCATCTGTTTTTATTTTTTCCATTTTTGTTTTAATCCTTCAACATTAAGTTTATTAGGGATTAAGCTTTATAATTTTTTTCAATTTACTTTTTATAAGGTTATCCTAGACTCATGTTTTGAACCATAAGTTTAACAGGTTAACTAAGTTGACACGAGTTTTTTTCCCCTTAATTTTATCCTTTAATTGGGTTGATTGGAAATTAGGTTTCATGATTTATTCCAGTCTTGCTTTCTATGAGGTTATCCTCATTTCATGACTTGAGGCCCAAATTTGAAAGGTTAACCCTAGTAAACTCGAGTTGTTTTTTATGTTTATTTTTAATCGATTTTGTTTTTCAATTTCATCTTTTAACACTAGATTGATTGAGAATTGGATTTCATAATTTGTTTCAATTTGCTTTCTATTAGGTCTTGGTCTCATGACCCAGGTCGTGAGTTTGATAGTTTAACCCAAGTCGACTCAGATCTCACCAAGACACAAGTCATCCTATTTGTTTTTGCGTTTCAAAAGCGTTTTTGAAAAAAATTAATTTTTTTTATTTTTTTCTTTGCTTCAAATTAATATTTTTTGGTGGTTTTAGATTATTTTGATGCGTTGATATCAAAAATAATTTTTTAAAAATAAAAAAACTTTATTTTGATACTTTTTGAGTGAAAAACACTTACAACCACACTCCCAATCAATGAAAAACCCTTCAATTAAGTCTAGAATTTCAGCCCGCTATTATTTTTTTTCAATTTAATCTCTAATTATCTAATAAATCTTTAATTTAGGCTTGAATTCCATCCAACCCAACCCAAGTTCAATACAGTGTCAACTGAAGAGAGATTAATATGATAACGGTTGTTTTTCAAAGTGATTCTCATTTAGAAATATATCAGAATAATTTTTTTATATTTTAAAATTTATTTTTGATATCAACATATTAAAAAAATCTAAATTTTTTTAAAAATAATTAATTAAAAAAAACACTTATAAAACATACAATAAATAAAAAGATGAAAAAAAAATAGTTGACCACTAGAGCTAGGGCATTGTGATAATTTTCATTGCCTGCGTCGTGATTTTTCTTTTAACATTTGTTGACTTGGGAGTGATTCAACCACTGCTGCCTGCTGGATAAATAATTGATTAAATATTAGGATGATGATGAGAAAGTTATTTTATTATAATTATCGTTTTCTTCTCATGGACACTGTGGAATGAACAAACGTGAGAGTCAATTTACACATATAAGCATTCCAAAAAAAAAAAAGTAAATCATTTTTTTTCTAGTATTAGTATATTAATTATTTTTCCACAGTGTCCATGAGAAGAAAACGACGTGACATAATGTAGCTCAATATATATATATATATATATATATATATATATATATATATATATATATATATATATATAGAGTGAAACTTGGACCCATATAACTTTTTTTTTTTTTGATTTGAGAAACCTCACCCTCCGGAAAGCGCACTTTGTGGGCCCAGGTAAGGGAGTAAAACCCCGATGGTCCCAGGCTCTTACAAGAGGTGCACGCCCTGACTCGAACTCAAGACCTGCTATGCAGATCTCAAACCCTTTGCCATTAGGCTACGCCCCTTGAACCCATATAACCTATATAGATTAACATCAAGCTATTAATTTTTTCATTCAACAAAACTATATATTCTGGTGAAGGGATACACGTTACTATAGTGAGATTCTAGTTTGAATCCCTTTTTAATTTTATTGGTAAAGTTACCTGTAAAAACTTTCATGTCATTGTATTGTTTTTTTTAATTTTTTTTAAATATCTCATTTAGAATTCTGTCAGTATATATTGATAAAATAATTATATCAGTATCTAGCTACCAATGATTTTAGTGATGGATTTAAATCGATCGGTAAATATCATCGTAAATTACTGATAAAAAAATTATATCCATTAATATTAGTTGAATTTCTGGTAGTGTCTGTTAGTGTTGGACCGATCCATTGATATTAGTTGAATTTCTGATAGTATCTGTTAGTGTTGGACCCATATAACCTAGGTTCACATCAAGCTATTAATTGTATTCATTTAAGCAAGAAGATGCTTGCTAAAAGAATAGGAATTAACAACAGTATTTCAAGGCATTATTGTATATAAAAACAGGTGCCGGCAGAGAAAAGGATGTCTCGATGGAGAAGGACACAAGGCAAAACCTTAGTTTGTGCCGCAAATGATATCACAAACACTTTTGTGATCAATATAGGATCTTCTCCCAAACTTGCACTTGTTTTCAGTTTCTCTTTCACTCTGGAAATTTCTCTTTAGCTAGACACCCCATCTCTAGAAGAAAACAACCAATCGAGAAACTAGAAACCCTACACAAAAAAATGACAAGACCACGTTGCCCTGAATTTGTGAAAATTATGCTACAGCGATATGTCAAGAAACGAAGACGCATTTAATTTTGTCATCATATTATATAGTTTTCCTCCAACCAATCTCGTCCAACTACAACTATATTTTGTTTGTTTTAAAGGGATGATATTGATATGTTCAGAAATCCTCTGTCAAGTTGCTTTCGATGCTAACCTAAATCTGCTGTGTTGCTTCGAGGAGAAGGCAGATTCTGCATGTCCATTGTCCAATTTGGAAAACAACGTTGCATTGGATTCATTCTAGGCCACCTGTAGTCTGCAATTAATGAAAGGAATATCAGACATCTCATGGTCCATTCGAACTGTTGTGGTGTTGCTAAGTGTTTACATTCATCTTCTAATACCAGACAAAGATTGTGAATTGTAAGTGTTCAATGTCGTGCACAAAACTGCAAGGGAAAGAGTCGTATAAAATTGGCAGGGTTGATAAAGAAAAAACCCTGATAAAGGAAGAAGCTGATATGGTGACAAATAGGAGGCGGACCTGCAAGATTTTAGTAGAAAGCAATTAATTGCTAGCTACACAGCAAGCTGGTGGAAGAGAAAAAGAACTTGACGATTTTACTTATAATTGACTGTCCCTGATGAATTGTGCTCGTTTTGGTGGAAAGAATTCTCTTGACATTAAGTTTTATAATTAACTTTGTTATAGAAGTTTGTGTTTAAGAATAATAATTGTGCAATTAATTTATCTAACCTCGATATTATCCATTGAAAAAATCAGTTAATTACATATCTTAGGTGATAGCACTGGAATTAGGATAAATCCTAAAAGCTTTCGAAATTAAATATATTTAAAGCTTATCAAAGAGCTTGAATGGAGACTCGAAAGCAAGTCCCTTGGTATTAATTAATAAAAACTCTCTCTTTTACTCGACATGCCGTGTCTTATTTAGCTGATATATGGCATATCATTTTAATTACCTATTAGTCTAGAAACCATATTTTTAAATATATAGTTTGATTAAACCAATCACACTAGAAATAATTTACCTATTAGTATTAGAAATTATATTTTTAAACCAATCACACTAGAAATAAGTTAGACTAGAAATAATTGGGTCCCTCTAATTTCTGAAATTTCCAAAAATGTTAATTTTAGTCCAAAACTTCATTTTCTTTATTTTTCAATCCCTCTTTTGAGAAACGAGAGAAAAAGTTATTGGATTTTAGTGTGAGAGAAAGAAAATTATCGTTGACACTGATTCATTGTAATACAAAAAATGCCAATTTCTAATACTTTTGGTGAAATGTTCATTGTAGTCGTCATACTTTCTGAATTATAATTATTGAGTCTCTTTAATTTTTGAAATTTTAAAAAACATTAATTTTAGTCTAAAACTTCATTTTCATTATTCTTCGATTCTTGTTTTGAGAAAGAAAAGAGAAAGTCATTGAATTGCCAAAAACATTGGTGGATTTTGGTGTCAAATTATAGTTCTATTTAATAAGGGTAGTTCAACATGGAATTTTTCTCAAATTTAAATTGCCAAAATAATATATCTAAGCTCAAGAAAAATTTTTTATTTTGAGTTGATTTCGGGTTTTTATACATTTTTTTGAGGCCATGTATAAGTTTATTATGGCGTCTAGGGTATTTTCTAGGTATTTTAGGTAATAATATGTTAAAAATTAATTTTTTTAAAAAAAATACATATGACCCGATTTTCCAGCAACCTCTAGTCATTGAAAAATACGCTAGCAGACAAAGCATCAACTATAATTTCTTAAAAAACTTTAAAAGGACGAGCGATGTTGTCCGCTTTTTAATATTTAAAAGGAGGGCGGGCAATATGTTGTTCACCTCTTGCTATAAACAAATTTAGGCTTATTTCATTATGGGTCAAGCATGTGGTAGGCCAACACATCCTGCATGTTTTTTTTTTAATTAATTGTATTTTTAACATTTTAAAATTAAAAAAACAATACATCATTTCATGATTTGTTTGTTATTTAAAGGTCTTTTTTATTTTACTTGAAAAACATACTCTTTTTTTATGAGACTTTAAAAAAATTAGGATTATTTTTTATTTTAGTGCCTTGTGCAACCCTTGCTATTTTTTATTTTTTTTTAAAAAATATTTTGTTTGATATAAAAAAAAGTCTCGTGCACCTGATTTGTGTATAATTAAATGAAAAATAATCTTAAAATTAAAAATATGTTAAATCCAATAGTAGTGCATGACTCAAATCATGAATTTAACATATTAACCGTAGTTAACTTGGATTTTTTTATATTTTTTAAATTAAATGTTTTTATTTCTAGTTTTATCCTTTAATTTTTTTTATTATAAAAAAATGTATTAGAATAGCCTGTATATTCAATTTTTTTTACTGGAAAAAAATATCCAATTCATAACAAAAAGCGATTCAAATGGGTAGTATCTAATCAATTTGGTGTCGTTAGTTAGATTAGAATCTAGCCTTATGAAAATCTTTCATTAACCTCTATGATGGGCAACAATTTTTGTAATTTTTTTTTAGACGTGTTTGTTTTATGTAAAATATTTTATGAATATAAATGTATTACATGTAAAATCTCTTTCTTAATACATATTTTATAAGAAAATATTTTACACTTCTGAGTAAATAACTAGTCATTTTACTTGTACTTCAACACAGGTCATATTGTTATTTTAAAAATAAATATATAGATTTTTTCAATATGTTTTCTTATATGATTTTTTTGAAATGTAAATTAAAAGGCATATTCAAGTATCTAATTAAATAAATTGATAAACATATGTGTAAATAAAAAATAAAAGTTATTAACAATTGAAAAAATCAAGAGATAGATATAGATCAAGATATTTGATCTTACAACATGAGATATTTATCCTATTATGTTTACTAAATTTCTTTTCTAAAATCAATTTTTTTTATTCAATCAAATGCGCGATAATAAAAATAGATATACACATGAAAATGGTTGAATAAAATAAAAGACAAAAAATATCATGCAAAACTGTACATATTAGAAAAATTATCTAAAAATAAATATTTTTTATTTTTAAGAATAAAGTTCATCTATATATATATATATATATATATATATATATGTATCAAAATAATACATTTGAAAATTAAATACATTATACAAGCTAAATAAGCAAAATAAAAAAGCATAGAGAAGAGATATCAATTAAAATAAAACCAAAATTAGAATAAAAAAAGACAGTGATAACCTAGGTAATCATAGTAAATAGATATTTTTTTTTATAGAAAATAAGATAATGATAACTTGAAAAAATAACCTTGGGGGTATAAAATTGGATAAAAAAAACTCTAGGTAAACTCGAGTTAACATGATAGACATGTAACCTAGGTAATAAGGGGTGAGTCAACTTGGATTAATCTTCAAAACTCGTGGCTTAAGTTATGAGACCAAGATAACCTGATAGAAAGAAATTAAAGAAAACCACAAAGTCAACCTGTAAAAAAAATATTGAACGATGAAATCAAAAAAGAAAATGAGGAAAACAAAAAGAATATCGACACGCGTTCACATTGCAAACTCATGACATGAGTTACTAGACTAAAAGCATCATAAATGAAAAAAAAAAAAACCACAAAGCTCAATTCCTATGAATTTGAAGGGTGAAACAAGAAAAACAAATCAATTACACAAAATAGTCTAAAAATAAAAAAAATATATATAATTAAAATAATGAGTGTGAAAATAAATATTAAAAGTAAATGAGAGGGCAACCAAACGCTGTCAATTGGAGGGTTAAACTTGAAAGAAAAATAACTTTAACAAAAGAAAAGAAACCAAAAAAATGAGTATTAAATTAAAAAAATATACACCATAAACTTTCATTGAAGGATAAAATTGAAAGCTATTAAAATTTTAACAAAAGGGCAAAGGAATCAAATTAGAAATCATAAGAATAAAGATTGAATTGAAAAATATAATATATGATAAATTGTAATTGAAGTATTAAATTGAGAACAAATAAAATTTTTATAAAAGGACCAAGAAAAAAAATTATAAATCAAAATAATTATGACTGAAATTGAAACACCAAAAACAAATAAGACTAACATGTACTTTTTAGGAAGGACACAGAAAAGAAGGAAAAAAAGAAGAATGAGTCACTGGTGACAGACACCAACACACGTCGCACCGGTAGGAAGATGACATGTTGGCGCTTCCAATGACATGATGGAAGGTCAAGTTTGGCCACAGGAGGCATTGCATGTGCCATCCAAAATGCGTAGCCCATGTGTTGACGCTTGAACTGTACGTGCCAGCAACTTTTTAGAATTAAATATTAATTTATAAAGCCAAAAGGTCTAAAATGCTTGTATACATATGGCCAAAGTTTTTGGTGATTCCGAGGGAAAAATCATCTTTTTACTGCTTTTTTAAGAAAATAAAATGACAAAAATAGCCTTGTTCAACAAATCTAATTTTTATAACAAGGTGGGTAAATTTGTCATTTTTCTATTCTAAAAAAGTTGAAATGACACATATATCCATGTATAATCTTTGTTCAACAATTCTAATTTTTTTGACAAGATAGGTAAATTAGTAATTTTATTATTTAAAAAAAGTTGAAATGATGATGGTGGCAGTGAGATTGGGTTGATAAAAGTAGTTAAAATAATTAAATAATATTATATGTGAGTTAATATATGCACAATTTTATAAATTGAAAATATTATTTTAGAAATAAACTAAGTTTAAAGATATATAATAAAATACGTTAACTAATTTTTTTATAAAAAAAATAAATTAATTTTTTATAAAATATTTTTCATAAAACAAACATATTTCGTGGACGAAGAACATTTCAAAACTTATCGTCCACTACTCATAGCCCGAAACGTTATCCTTATTTCATCGTTTGGGCTTTAGCCCCAAGATAGCTAGGCTGCTTACCTTGGGTTGTCACCGAGTTTCATCCTTGCTAACATAGTCTAGTCTAATGGTTATATATTCAATAGCTTTTTTCAGTAAAGCATTCATTTCAACTAGTTGGGTAAATTAGTCATTTAGAAAAAGATTAGAAAATTAATCATTTTATTGTTCTAAAAAACTTTCAAAATGAAAATGACAATGGTGGACAAAAGTAGAAATGACAATGGAGACAGTGAGATTCTAATAATATCAGTGGTTAAAATAGTTGGATCCCTAGTTACACACACACACTTGATCCATTAAAAGAAAAAAGAGAAACACTCACCCTCCGAGTAGCTTAAAAGGCGACGCAAAGATAAATAAATAATTCGGACTCGCAATGAATGCAACAGCTCATGCAAATGCAGGTTTGCAGGTATAATTTAATGGTACATTCTCCGACATGAATGTGTAGAAGAAGAACATGCTAATTTCTCAAAAGATAACAAGCTAAACAAAGAAGGATCGCACAACAAACAGTTCCATCCTGGTTGTGTACCCATGCTCTGTGAAGGGCACTAAAGAAAACCTGATTTTCAGCAATACAAGATGGCCAACTGAAATACACTGCGGAAACTATACAGATTTTGGACGTCTGACTGTAATTTCTGTTACCAAAACATAAATTATGAACAGATTCTGAGGGCCCTCGAACAAAATTTTTCAGACAGATTTAACTTCGGTTCATGGAGTACATGCTTTGGACGAAGATGTTCATGGATAACAAATATAATGTTGTACAAGAAAGTCCCAACATGGAACAGTTGATATCCACATGGTTCTGATCACTGTAAGTTGATCTCCAAAATGTTTATACTTCCAAGCTGTGGAAGAGAAACCACAATAATGTCAAGAATTCATAATTCGTACTTGTGACCATGCTGGTTTAATAACTATAAACTTGTTCCCTTTAACACAAGGGTCACTGCCAGCGGTGATTAGGATTTGTGTAGTTTCCATATCCTGGACCCATGTTGTTCTGGGGTTGAGAAGGTGGTTGTTTGGGTCTTGCATACTCTGCAAATATAACCCATCCATCCAGAAACTACAATACACAGAAATCAGAGGTTAAAATTAGACAACAACGAGAAATTAAGTTTCAATAATTATATCCATCATCAACATAAATCATCTTCAAGGGACAAACTGAAAAAAAAAAAGAAAAAAAAGTAAAACAACTTATTTGCATTCTCTCAAGTAAAATTGCCTAGGCAAACATCAACAATCTGCATTTATTCTGTAGCATTGGCCAACATGTTCATTTAACAGGCAAATTCAAACATTCACCGCCAACAAACCTTATATAAAATTGAGATAAAACACTTTATTTGAAAGCTGGCTTCAGACCATTTTTTTTCTTTTCAAGACCGATATTTTTTTAAAAAAAAATTACACCCCAGGAAAAAATTCCTGCACCTAATTCTTATAGATAAGGTTGGTGAGGTAACGAGGTATGTTGCCATTGCTATAAGGCAGTTGGTACCCTTGGTTGCCAGGTGAACATCAAGGGACAAAAGTATGTACGGAACATGCATAGGGCCTGAGAACCTTAGCTTCTATCCACGCTATATGCCGCGTCACCTAAGCAATTGGAAGTCATAACACAAATTCATCCACAATCTTCACATCAGGGAAAAAGGGGGGAGACGGGTAAAACTCACCTGTCCATCCATGCCTTTTATTCCTTCTGCAGCATCTTCTAAGGTACCATATCTGACAAAACCAAACCCCTTAGAATAACCTGAGGTCCTGTCAGTTACAACTTTAGCTGTACAAAGAAAGAAAGACAATGGTTAGTAATCCAAAAAAGAAATTTTCACAAAACATTTACAAAAGGAAGAGACTAACCTTGAACCACTTCACCAAATTTAGAAAAGGCCTCTTGGAGTCCCTCTGTTGTTGTTCTTTTACTTAGCCCTGAAACCAATATAATAGAAGCGTCAAATAAAACTTGACACTAGGAAGTTAACTTAATGATAAAATTACCTACACTAAGTTTTCATAAACGATTTTATGAAAGGCATAGAAAGACAGCTTTATTTGGTTTACAAGATGAAAGGCAAAAAAGACTAGACTAAACGATTTTAATCAATGCCTGCACTGTCATTATCCAGCAGCTCATACATCCCAGGAGGAGGGTTGTCCCAAATAACTAACTGCTCAATCTAAGTGAGTAAGGTGGGAACAGAAATCTGGAAACTATTTAATTCTTCCAAAAGCTCCTGCATCACTAAGACACACCATGCGTAGCAATTTCCCTCTCTCAAAGAATGGACAATACACCAAGTAATAGAGTGAGGAGCCATGTGCTTGATATCATGAACAAACCATAATAAGGATGAACAGTCCCACTTTCACTATACACCTCATAAATTCAAATGGAATCATTGTAAACTTGAAACATGCTAGCCCCCAGGTTAATGACCAATCAAATTCCCAGCCTTATTGAGAATAATTCTGCAAACATGATGCTAACATAACCCCGCTCCAACATTATAACCTTGACCTGCCACACTCCCTTTTGTATTATTTTACAGCAGTACTCTAGAAGAAATTTCAGTAAAATAAACCTCTCCTCGTCATCCACCCTGCAAACATCTTCCTTGGCGAAAGCCTTTTTAATCTCTTCAACTAATCTTCCTGCCAGGAAATTTTGAGTATTACATATAGATTGCATTTGTATCCCATAAATAAGCATTATGGTGTGCCAACAAAATATGCCAGCAAATACACAGGAACATGGTCTTCCAATTCTCATTCTTAGGCTCAGAACCCTCTTTTTATCCAACCACTTGAAGGTTACCATAGAAGAAATTCTGCAGACTGTTCAGAATGCCCTTTCAAACTTCCACCTCCTTGCAAAAGTCCCAAAATACATGAAATTTATTTTCCTTCCGTCCTCCACCTCTAGCACAAAGACCACTCTAATGAAGAACTCTTTCCATCTAAGCTTTCTGGAGTCTGTCCCTTCACACTAGCCATAAAACATCTCTAACTTCCCCAGGATTTTTAATTCCCAAGATCATCACAAATTATCATCATGAACAATTCCAGTATCCCTTCCAACTAAAAATTTATAACCCACACAAGTATAGGATCACAAGCTACCATGACTCCAAAGAAAGACAGATGTAAGTATCTCACAATTCACAACTACTTTCCAATAAATACTAAAGCATGTGCCAACTCTTGAAATAAATCATTTTTATTTTTTAAACGTGTACTAAACAAGAATAGATTTTTAAATCTATCAAATAAAACCCATCACCAATCTAGCTTAAAATTGTAAACTACACACCTGTATTATCATATCATATCATATCATTTACTAGTTTCCCAAATGTATGATCATACCCATATTGAAATCTAAATTCCATGCATTTACTTGCTATTGTCGAATCAACAAAGCGTCGAATCACCACAAAATTTGACGCAATAATAAGCAAAGGAAAACAAAAACAAAAAAACCTTCCCTCAACTAATAGGATAGTAAATAAAACATCCTATCAATCTACTCATAACCAAATAAACACCACAGTCAAAATCACAGAACTCATAACCAAATAAAGAGCACAAAAATTTAACCAAAGAATCTTAATTTAGGAAAAAAAAAAATCAGATCTCATAAAGTTTTAGGCTTTCCTTTCATTTCCACCATTATATTGACAAAATCAACCCCGTAATAATCGCAAGCAAAGCGACTAACAGAACCCACATAGGAATTGAGGTAAATAACAAGTATATGAGAGTAACTGTAGGAGATATAAAGAAAGAGACACTTGCCAGATACGAAGAGATTGGTGTTGGGTTCAGCCTGTTCTCGTGCAGGAGTTTGCTGAGTGGTCTGAGGAAAAGGGAAGGAGGAGGATAAAGTAGAAGTTGTTGACAACAGCCGCAGCAAACCACCACGTGGAGCTGCAGCTGCCGCAGCCAAAGCCGACATCGTTGCTCTCATGGCCATGGTGGTTTGTTTGCTTTTTTAAGGGTTTTAGCTAAAAGTAGAACCCTTGTCCGACCAAAGGAAGTGCTTTGGAGTTAGGGTTTAGAGGGAAAAGAGGGTTTATGTCAGGGGTAAATTGTAATTTCCTTAGTCTCTCAAAGTTTGGATAGGTGGATTGGGGCTTTATTTTTCTGAGGATCTGAGCTTTCTAAGTTAGTCTTTTCGGCCTAATAGATAAGAGTTTTTTTCTTGTAACAATTTCCGGATGAGAATAAGGGCATGTTTTTTTTTTTTAATTTTAAAATATTTTTATTTTTTTAAATTATGTTTTTAGATTTTTTTGAATACTGATGTCAAAATGAATTTTTTAAAGAGAATTATTTTGATGTATTTTTAAACAAAAAACACTTTGAAAAACAACCGCTATCACAATAGAAAACGGGTTCTAAGATAGTGTTTGATATTGTAATATCAGTTGCTTTTTAAATTGTTTTTTTGCTTAAATATGTATTAAAAAAATATTTTTTAAAAAATTTATTATTGATATCAGAATATCAAAACGATTAAAAAACATAAAAAATAATTTTAAATAAATAAAAATTCAATTTTTTACCGAACAGTGTTTGGACTGCAAACTGCAAACTCTACCTAATACATCAGACTAGGTTTTAAACAACTTATATAGTGAAATATTTTGTTTCAAAAAATTCTAATAATCAAGGCAGCATCCAAATAGAAATTTAGAAATTAATTTTTATTTTAAAATAATAAAAATTCATTTTAAAATTATCTCAATAACATGTTTATTTTTAAACTTTTATCTTCATTTCAATCGGTTTCTATTTTTTCTATAGCATGCTCTTCTATTCTAAAACACTACTCGAAACCACCTTTAAAAAGAACATTTAACCCTTGCTTAGAATTGCTCTTATAAACTCACCGTCTAAAAGAATCATCCCATATAACTTCTTGCTTTTTGATGATTCCCCCGATTAGATAGATGGAGGGAATTTTATGTTTCAGCAATTTATTTCATTATGCAGTATGAAAGAGGTGAGGTGCCCAAACTTGTTCGTTCGCCTTGGAGCGGTGTTTTTAAACCTGATCTGATGGTCAATTCAGTTCAAAGTCTGGATCACGAGTTTTAATTGGATTACGAGATCATCTAGATCAATTCTAATTTTTTTTTTATATAAATCAAAACGACATTGTTTTGATTAAGAAAATAGTTAACAGGTTGCAACCAAGTTTTTAATCGGGTTAATTGGATCACCAGGTTAACCCGTTGTATTAGCCGAGTTTTTAACTATCTTTATTTTTTTATTTACCCAGCTTGATTTTAAATCCGGATTAGTTAAATTTCAAGTCAACTCATCAGCCCGAACTGAATTTTAAAAGTATGATACCAAAAACCCTGGCTGTTTGCTTCGTGGCTGTTGAACTCGTGATAAGCCGAGACTTGTGCAATAGTTTTTTCCCAGTTGGACAATTTTTCTTGACTTTCATAGAACATTTTTGTCATGTTTTCTTTAACCATAATTCAGATTTCAGACACCGCCCAAATTCCTACTTTAGATAGGGCTCATGTTGGAGCAGGCAGCCAGCCATCCACGCCCTTGTTCTTCGACAAAATCCACGAAAGATTAGACACACAGATCATCATAGTTATCTGTACCCAATAATTAATTGCATTTTCTTTTTATGTATCTCTTTGATCGCTGACCGTTTTGCTCCAGTTCGTTCTTGTTTTGGTATTACCTACCCCCATGAATTTCCCCGTGGATAAGCAAAGAATTTTTAGATCGGATTCGGTTGTAAGATAAAAAAAAAATGAAGAAAATAGAAATAAAAACGTGTTTTTATTAAAAAAAGAAAGAAAGAAAAGAGTATAAAACAAATCTATCATTGTAACGTTTTTGAGATAAATTGTTATACTTTAATAAAAAAAAGTCTTTTTTATTTTTTCAATGAGGCGTTTGAGATTATGGTAACAGTTGTTTTTTAAAATATTTTTTATTTAAAAAATAATATATATTTTTTATTTTTTCAAATTTATTTTTAATATTAAAATATTAAAATAATTTAAAAATATTACAAAATTAATTTTAAACAAAAAAAAATTTAAATTTTAATAAATATCTGTTGAGACCGCGCAGCGCGATGGCAGCTTATTCCAGAACACTAAGCAATCAACCTCATTTTTTTTATTTTGTTTTTCCTAGAAGATTTTTTAAAAGGGGACCAAAGATTCCTTGTTTTCAATTGGATATAATAATATTTGTTAAATCCTTGCTATTCCTTTTGTTATACTAACGTGCACACAAAGGAGGCAAAGACAGCTTCTAAGCCAACCTCTCTCGGCCACCCCAACCTATCCTGTGAACATCTTCCCGTTCAAGAGAAACCCAGATATCCATCCTTTCCACACATTTCGTCTTCAACCATATATTCTTCACCTATAAAACCAAGTAATTAGTTTGTACCAATCACTCCTTTTCCATCTTGTACTATGAATTAAGATTCACACCTACTTGATTATATCTAGCACTTTATAGCACTCCTCAAGAACATGTTGAGATCTTTCTTGATCACCATGACTAATATCATACTGCTCCTGATCGTGATCTTCTTAACAACATGCCTTTTTGTAAACTCAAAACCTATTAGCAGGGCTGATTTTCCTAGTGGCTTCACATTTGGGACTGCCTCTTCTGCTTATCAGGTGCCGCTGCCCTTTTCGATTCTCAATGCATGAATCATCGTACTCTGTGCGTGTGTGTGGCAGGATTTAATGATTATGTGTTGTGTTTTGTGGTAGTTTGAAGGAGCCGTGAATGAAGGAAACAAGGGAGATAGCATATGGGATACCTTCACAAGGCAACCAGGTAAAGAAAGACTCGAGTTTATAGGGAATTAAATTCAATACAGCAAATTAAGACAGGATTTGATAGGAAAGAAATGATTGGATTTGGCATGAAACCTATTACTACCTGTCATGTAATGTGTTTCAACAGGAAGGATATTGGACCTCAGCAATGCAGATACAGCAGTTGATCAATATCACCGGTTTAAGGTAAATTAATGGCTTCCATGTTGTAATTGACCTTCTCTTTTATTGTTTTATTCAATTTGCCTGTAAAACAGGCAAGACTTTATTATTATGTTGATGAACTTGTTCGTTGATGAATGAACAATAGTGGGAAAACAAATCAACTCCAGATCAATGGTTAGGGACAGGGAATTCATATGATGAGAATATTCAATAAGATTTTCACATATGTATCAATACATTAAAATAATCATATAATTATGGTGTGATGATGATGATGTGTCAACCACCTTAAGAAAATGGAAAATATGTATAGAAATTGTAAGAAGACAAGTGGCTTTGAGTTAAAAGACAAAAAAAAAATGTTTCTTACTGAAATGCTTCTATGCTTTCATCAAAAGAGATTAAGAAAAAGAAAAACATAAATTTTACAGGGGGATATAGATTTGATGAAGGATTTAGGAATGGATGCCTACAGATTCTCAATATCTTGGCCAAGAATCTTTCCAAGTAAGTTACAATCAAGTCCTGATTTTTTGGTTTACATTCTTCTTAGCCATTTATTTATCACTGAATGCCTTGGAATTTATCAGATGGAACAGGGGTGCCAAACCAAGAAGGGATAAATTACTACAGCTGCCTCATAGATAATTTGCTAGAAAAAGGTTGCTCGTAGATAAAAATGATCAGTTGAAAATCAAATTTATTTTCAATAAAGTAAAAGCAGTAATGAAGTTCATAGCCGTTGTTTTCGATCAGGAATCCAGCCTTATGTTACTCTATATCATTGGGATCTTCCACAGATGCTTGAAGATAAATATGAAGGATGGTTGAGCAAACAAATTGTGTAAGTGATACTCCATGTGCTACAACTCTGCAACTGAATGTTTTTTTTTTTTTTGAGAATATACTCAAGCTTTACAAAAAGCAAATGAATCACTTACAGAGAGGACTTCGAGCATTATGCCTTCACTTGCTTCCAAGCTTTTGGAGACAGAGTGAAACACTGGATCACTTTCAACGAACCTCGTGGTTTCTCAATTCAGGGTTACGATACCGGTATTCAGGCTCCTGGAAGGTGCTCTATTATGGGCCATTTTCTTTGTAAGAGGGGGAATTCATCCTCTGAGCCGTACATTGTAGCTCACAACATCCTTTTGTCACATGCCGCTGCTTATCGTTGTTACCAGTTACATTTCAAGGTACTCCTGCATATAACTATAACGATTTTGCTTAGAAATGGTGCTCTTACCTTACTGAAAAAGCTGATAGAAAATAATCTCTTCCAGGGAAAACAAGGAGGTCAGATTGGAATAACATTAGATTCCAAGTGGTATGAACCAATATCTGACGCTGAAGAGGACAAAGATGCGGCACAAAGAGCAATGGATTTTGCAATTGGATGGTAAAATGTTGTGTTCATAATTTTTGTCAAGGAATCAATTTGTTATTACAAGTTTGATTAACAAATCAAAAACGTATCAGGTTCCTTGATCCACTTTTCCTTGGAAAATATCCTCTCTCAATGAAAAAGCTTGTGGGGGAAAGACTACCTGAGATCTCTCAAGGGATGTCAAAACTCCTAGTTGGTTCTTTGGACTTTGTTGGCATAAATCATTACACAACACTATATGTTCGGAATGACAGGACAAGGATTCGGAAACTAATATTGCAGGACGCATCGTCCGACGCTGCTGTGATTACTACCTGTAAGATGTCAAAGTACTGTTCTATACATTTGAAGAAAAGAATGCGTAATCAGGCAATGAATTGATTATCTTTGTCCATCTCCTCGATTGCAGCTTATCGGCGTGGGGTTGCAATCGGAGAACGAGTATGTCCCAACAACTCACTGGCCCTTAAGATTTTGTTATAGATTTGAAACTAAAGTCAGTCAGCTCACAAGTAATTCCTCCTCCAGGCAGCTTCCCGCTGGCTGCACATTGTCCCATGGGGCATCCACAAGTTGCTCAAATACGTGAAAGATAAGTATGGGAACCCACCAGTGATTATAACAGAAAATGGCAAGTATTCACTCTTCAATCAAATGCCACTATTCTAAAACTTAGAGAATATTGCATAAACCTGACTCCATAATTTCAGGAATGGATGATCTGAATACGCCGTTCATATCTTTAAACAAGGCCTTGCAGGACGACAAGAGAATAGAATACCACAGGGACTATCTCTCCAACATTTCTGCAGCTATAAGGTGATGGCAGCTGTGTTAGGTTCATACATTTTTGGCTTTTTGAGGCATTGCACATTCCGGCAACCTAACAGAAAACTTAATCAACGCAGGCAAGACAATTGTGATGTTCGAGGTTATTTTGCGTGGTCTTTGCTGGACAACTGGGAATGGAACTCAGGCTACACCGTGCGGTTTGGACTCTACTTCGTGGATTACAGAAACAACCTTACAAGGGTACCAAAAGCTTCTGCTGAATGGTTCAAAAGAACACTCAGATTAGAAGATAACCTGCAAAGCCAATTGTAAAATGTATAATATTAGTCACCATATATGTACATTGGGATGGAAATTGGGACACAGAATTGTAAAATTCATGGACAACAGAAAGGAAGGAAGAAAATTCTAACAGGAAATGAAACTTGGTAAAGAAAGAAATGAGAAATATGCCATTTATCTATAAATTTTCCCTTTCCCTTTTATTTTATGTTTTCATTTCAATCTTTTCCTCGAGCTATCGAATTGACCCTGTGAATCTCACTTCATGCGACCATGACAACGTGTGTTAGTACATACGTTTTTTTCCTGGTTCATATGGCAGGAATTGTCCGCAGAGGATGGATATGCTAAGATGAAAAAGTCATTCACATACATGACCCGAAATTGGATATTAGGATTAATAAGTTACTTTTTTTAATTTTGAAGGATCATTACATAAATTTTGAATTTTTGGGAGGGGCGATGGTGACTCCAGCCCATTTGTTTTTGTGCTTGGAAAACTTTTTTGTAAAATTTTAATTTTTTTTTGTGTTTTTATATTATTTTGATATGTTGATGTTAAAAATAATTTTCTTTTAAAAAATATATATTATTTTTATTTATTTAAAAATATTTTTTAAAAAATAATAAAATAATTGTTATCATAATATCAAATAGGCTAATCACCAGCTTTCTAGACTAAAATTTGTTATAAGCCTCTTAACAACTACGTCCAAAATCCAAGTCATATGCAATAAAGATAATTTTTTTTGTTTGTTATTATAAATATCCAGATCAATTTACACACTTCTCGACAAATATTCAAGCCCTATAGTTAACAAGTAAACCTCCTCTTAGATACTAGTTTCTTAGTTAGGTACAAGTTGGTATGCTACTTAGGTAACAAATGGGATGACATTTTACTTAATCCTGACCAAACAGGGATTTGCTTGAAGACCAAAGAAATTAAATGAAAATATTCTTAGAAGAACTGAGTTGCAGAATCAAGAAGAACTCACCTGTAACTTGGCATATAACAGCAGACATGAAGAATAAATAGAGAACCAGAAAACGGAATACGAAGCCATTGAGGAACAGGAAGACAAAAACTAATCCTATGATCTTTTTGTTTTAGAGTTAGAACTAGTTCATTTGCCCCGAACTATATTTTTAAAACATAAAAAAATATATTAAGAGTGCAGAGGTTTTTTTTTTTTTCAATGTTTTAAACTCATACAAGATGATAAATCTTTAAGAGTTAACTCAATAAGAATTAATTTATTTAATAGGTTTAAAGAAAATCTAGATAATTTTTTTATTTCAAAAACCAATATTAAACGATAAAATTTTAAAAAATAATAAGATAAAAAATAGAAGAGAACGTCCCTCCATGTAAGTTTTTCAAACCAATAATTTAGGATATTAGATCAAAAATATCTTATATGAAAAACAGTAAAACTCAATTCCTAGTAAATATAACATCAAATGATGAATTTGTTATTATTATTTATACTATTGATATAATTATTATCATTGCCACTATAATTAATATTATAGTTATTTTTATTCTTATCATTATCATTATCATTATTATTACTATTATAACCACATGTACTACTACTACTACTACTACTACTATTATAATAAACTATTATTATTATTATTATTATTATTGAAATAATAAAAATCATAAACTTATTTTGAAGGATAAAATCAAAAATCATAAAAACCTTGACAAAAGAGCAAATGAAATAAATAAGAAATCAAACGAAAAAGGACCACACTAAAATGAATATTATTAATAACTTTTTTTTTTTTTATCTTGGGGGCATAAAAAATATAAAAGATAAAAAAATAAAAATTAAAAAAATGAGGATTGTAAATAAAACAAAAGAAATTGTGAATTGAAGGTCAAATTGAAAAAAAAGTCATAAAAGGAATAAGTACAATAAGATTTTAAAGAATGGCTGAATTTGAAAATTAACAAACAAAGGGATATTGTACACTTAATTTAGGAGAGAAAAAAAGGAATTTTTATTATGTTAAAAAAAAGGCACAACAAAACAACACAGAGACATATACACCTCCAAACAATCTTTTAATGATCATTGAAAGCCCATAGAGTAAAAAAAAAAATAAAATGTGAAAAATACAAAAAACCTCTTACAAAATCCCCAAAGGCAAAGCTTTTTTTTTTGTCTTTTCTAAGGCTAAAAACATTATTTTACTATGCATGAAAAGTAGAAAAACCTGAAACACCCTTATCTAGCAGCCAAACTTTTTTTTTTTTAATCTTAGGGGCATATAAGTAATTTTATTGTTACAAAGATAGTGAAAAGTCAATAAAGTCATTAGTCAATAGTTCTAATTTTTGTTGACTTAATTTAGGAATAAAAAGGTATTTTTATTATGTTAAAAAAATTAAAAAGACATATACACCTCCAAACAATCTTTTAATGATCATTGAGCTAGAGAAAAAAAAATAACCTCATATCAAATATTTAAATTTAATTCACTCAAGGATAAAAAAATAATTTTATTATATCAATTAAACTGATTTGTGAAACTATAAAAATATAAGTTATGATTTGTGATTTTATAAAAATATAAGACTGCATATAATAATTATTATCATGTTATTTTTTAAAGAGAAAATTATTTCGTAGTGTATTAAATAACTTTCTCACAAAAATGGTAGTCAAAGAACTAACTTTTTATCACCATGAAATATATATATATAGAACAGCTTGATTTCATGTGTTGTTAACCAAGGATTAGAGTTAATATAATAATAGTATGGTGACAATTACGTACGCTCCTTATAAATTATTTATTTATAAATTGAAAGTTCAAATCTTACTTGTGATTGTGATATATTTATATCTTCGTAAATACATAATTGTAACTATTTTTCTTTTAAATCTATGTTTTAGCTTAGAATTATGCAATTTGAAGGTAGTTAGAAATTTTCTTGCAATTTAGTAGTTTTGAACCTCAAATTTTAAATTATTTAAAAGAGAGCCATAATTTTTATTTTATTTTTCAGGACCCGGCCCTACCAACCTCCTTCGGCTCTCCACCTACTCACAACCACCTCTCTCACGCATGCATGTAGATAGTTTTTTAATTTTTTTCACGTTAAAATTTACAAGCTCACTTGAGATATTAAGGCAGCTATTACAATCGACTTGTTTTTTAAATATTTTTTATTTAAAAATATATTAAAATAATATATATATTTTTAAAAAATATCCATTTTTCACATTAATGTTTTAAAACGATAAAAAAAATCATAAAAAACCAACAAAATTAGAAAATTTTAAAAACACTTTTTAAATGTAAAAATAAACTCAACATAAGCCTAATAACCTCCTTGCTCTAAAGAGAGTGCTAAATAAAATGTTAAAATATTTTTTTTAAAAAAATTTTATTTTTAATTATATATCTTTTAAAAAAAATTAAAACCAACAAAATAGAACCAACAAAAAAATAAACAAATTAAATGCAGTCATGTAAAAAAAATAATATCAAACTCATTAAAGAAAAAATAAAATATTTATTTCTCTCACTTTTAAATGGTTTTTTCCCACTGAAATATATATAATAAAAAAACCATAATTATATTATTCAAAATATTATTTTATTGATTTAACTTTTTAAAATAAAATAGCATCTCCCAGCTGCATCTTACTGTTAACACCGTCACCTGGACATGAAGCAATAATGGAGTGATGAGGACTTTCTTGCCCTTTTTATCCGACAACAAGCAACACTAGAGAGAGGATGAATTGGGATTTTTAACAATAGAAGTTGAGACTAGCTTTAGGGCTGCGTTTCCCACGAGATAAGATTATTTCTTTGTATAAAAAATAATATTCAAGTATTGAAATAGAGTAAAAAAAATAATATTAAAAACCAATCATGATAAATATATAACAACGTTAATTAGGGCTAAACTAAAATGGGATACTCTATCAAACTTGCAATTCAGATTATATAACTGAAATAATCTAATAAAAAAATAAAAATATTTATTAAGTCTTTAAAAAAATATGTTAACTTTTTAAACCCTTAACTCACGTTATTACACCCGAAGCACCCGATATAGAAAAATCATAAAGTTTAATTTTTAATAAATTAAATATTAAATGATAAAATAAAAAAAAATCAATCTTACAAAAGAATTTTAAAAAATAACAATTCAAAGAATAAAAATCAAAATCACTATTGCTATTACTATTAATATTAATAACTAATATCACTGCTATTACCTTTATCATTATTAGCATTTCTATTATTATTAAAATCAATATTATTATTATTATTACTTTTATTATTGTTGTTGTTGTTATTTACTATTTATCATTATCACTGTTATCACTACTATTATTATTAGTATTTTTATTATCATCATTATTCTTATTATTCTTCTCCCTCACATAATAATAATAATAATAATTCCATAGCTTCTATGATTGCTGTTACAATTTTTAAAAATTAGTGAGATGTGTCTGAGATTGCGGTAGCTTTTGTGGTTGTGATTTGAAAAAAATTATTTTATAAAAAATATTTTTAGTTAAGGTTGGTTTGGTAAAATATATGTTTGGTTAAAACTATGGTTGAAATTGAAATTGAACAAAAAGTAGTTTAATGTGATTGATTAAGAATACTTTTCAAACTAAGGTTATAAAATAACTAAAAAAAACATGTATTAATATTGATGGTTTTTAATTGAAATATTGTAGATTTAACTACTGTTATTACATTATGAAATAAACAATAGTTTATATAAAGTATTTTTTGTTGTTCCATTAAACTATCTGTAATTCTATCACGTACGAAATTCATGTGACAAGAACTACAGTTTTCATGGCTTCCTGAGCGTGCAACAATATCAAGTAAAATATCATCAGAAATAAAATTGGGATTGCGATCAAATTCTGCAAATGCTACATTATCATTCGGTCTTCTTCTAATATAATTATGTAATGCCATTGAATAATATTAAACACTAATTTTTCAAATAAAACACAATATCTAAGAAATTTTGTTGGATTTTTTTTATTTTACTAGGTCGGACTTGGTCCAATGCATTTAGGTTTGTGTCGGACCGGATTCAGCCCATGAACAGTGGAGATGAAGAAATGCAGTTGGAGAAAGAGAAGGAGAAGGAGAAGGAGAAGGGAAAGAGCATGCTACCCTGCGTGGTTTTCTCCCCTCTAATGGTGGTGCTGTTGTTGTCGACAGTGACTCAAGGATATTCTTGTGGCGATGGTGCCCTTTTTTCTTCCTGCGTTGGCCTCCGTTAAACCTTTTTTTTTTTTTTTTTGTTTCTGTCTCAACTCCCCCACGTTACTCTATGTTCTAGAAAAAACTGAGATGAATTGTTCTTTGCAAAGCTCAATTTTTTTACTTTTGTTAAACCTCAGTTGCAGCCTCAATTTATGATGGGTCACACGCAGCCGCATTAGTATACCACCGCTTAATGTAATGCTAAATCCAGCATCTGCTGAAGCAGCTGTCAAGCATTCAAATTTTTTCTGCATCTATATCTACTCATCAATCAACTATGCTGACCTCGGGACTTTTTGAGCTATTTCACTGGACTCTTAATAACTTTGCTTGATAATGGAAATGGATATTGTTGTGTGATATATGAATACAAATGTCCTTTCAACACTTTTTTTTCTAGAAATTTGAAAATGTTAATATCATCAGTTTTTGTCTTCCTTTTGACGTATTTGTCTCTCTAAAAGGGCACAATATGACCAGAAAAACCTAGGAACTAGCTGGTGCTTCAAACTTAATACCCAAAGTATTTGTCCTTTCCATGCATCTCTGCTATATTGTACTTTCCATTTTCCCGTGCATTGGACTGGATATAATATCTTTCCCATTGTTATATGCTAATTCTTCAGTTAATCATGCAAATCATGGATATATATCCTTAGGATTCATCAAATGTGTGTGTGTCTGTGTGTGGTTTTACTTGGTTCTGAAGCATCAACACAAAATTTGCAGTTTGCCTTGCATTATTCATGGTCAACTGAGGCACGTGCACGGAGAGGTTAGCCAATATATCAACCTTGCTTCAGCCTGGAGGCACCTTCATTGGAACAATGCCGGATGCATATGTTATCATAAAAAAACTTGGAGAAGGTTTTTGTCTTGTGCCTTTCTAATATTTTCAAAAGATCAGATTTATGAATTTTGACCAAAAACATAACATGCTTTTTTCTGCCTCTGCGAACATAAAAAGGCCAGGAGGCACCTTCATTACAACATGAAATTTTCTATTAACGTGATATCTTGCATTTCTGTTTATGCTGTCTGTATGGGAAGGCTTTTTTAAGAATTCATGGAATAATGATGTTTGATTTAGACCTTGTAGAGTCAATCTATCTGAAGTGTTCTCATAAAATGTTCTTTTTCACAATTCTAAGATCAATGTGCTGCCACGTTACTTTTGCCATTCACGACAGAGGAATCTTTTGGTGTGAATATGCAGCTGAAGGACCGGCCTTTGGTAATAGTGTCTACTGGATACAATTTGATGAAGAGTTTTCTCAGAAGGTGAGTTTGTTTTTCATTGTTCGAGATGCTTGTTCTTTACCCCTATGCTCTAATCTGACAAGTTCATTGCTCTATGGTTCAGAAATTTAAATCTTCTAGCCCTTTTGATATCAACTACAACTTCCGTTTAGAGGTATTTATGCGTTATCTTCTTTTCTTTTTCTTTTTTTCTCTTTAGTTAACTCTACTTGATATGTCATCATGTATTTTTGCATCAATTGAACTTATGCTTTTTTTGTGCAGCACCCGATTAGTTACCACATGCCAGTAATGATGAAATCCTCTGATTATTCCCTTCTGAATCTATCCATCAGAAATTACGAGCTCTTATTCTTCTGCTACTTAATTATTTCGTTCCCTTTGTACGCTTTAGTTGAAAGATTCTCATTCTAAACTCCAGATGATGTTGATACCCATGGTATCTGTTGCAGGATGCTGTTGTTTGTCCTGAATGGATTGTCCTTATCAACATCTTCAAATCTTTGGCAGAAGAGGTATAAAATTATCGCTTTTTTTTTTTTGTTGTTAAATCCTGGTGCAGGAAATGAAGCCTGTAGTTTCAACATCTTTCAAAGCTATCAATGTATTCCTCTGGTTTTAAAAGCTGGCCACACGTGGAGCTTTTCAAGCATCAACCTATATAGACTTATCATGTACCCATGCTTTCAACTGTGGCAGTATGACTTTGAGCTGGTTTTTGTGAAGAATAATCACGAGTTTGTACACGAGAATATGAAGAAACCAGAGTATGTTGATTTAATGCGAAGACTTGGTGCTTTGGGTGATGGGAACCAAGACCTCAGTGGGTTTTTTTTTCCTGTATCTTTATGCTTATTCTTTGAATTTGTTGCATACTCTGGTTTAAATCAACTGTCACTGTGAACTGAACTGGAATTGTAATGAGATACAACTGTGTAGTCATTCAAGGATTATAAATAAGTCTTTTTCATTGTTTTTCGTCTTCATCTGTCATCCAAAAGAGATTACCATTGCAACAAGTGGTTGCTCCAGTAGGTCAACCACAAGTAAAATGCAGCATGATGGAAAAATAAAACGAAAATTATTCAAACATGGATGCCTAGTACTCAATGTTATCTTTCAAACTGTACATAAATATGCTATATCTAGAACATTTTTTAGGCATCCATTTTAGCATCCAGAAACACAAATAAGTCTGCAGGCTTGGCAAATTTACCGGCTGGCTTGCCAGGAAATGAACTTTTAAGGGCGCCTCAGCACAACCACCATAATAACAATCACTGCCAGTCCCATGAGAGATGCTCCTATGGTCTTTTCGATGGTAGCTGCTCCAGCACTTTCCTTGGCAGCAGGAGTGTGCTCTGCAGATGAAAAGCTAAAAATCTTTTGGAAGTAAGCAGATACGTTGGTCACCAAGTCAACCACAGTAAGCTTGACGTTATTGATAATATCCACGAGTTCAGTTTGAGAGCTTCCAGCTTCACTTTCATCATCAGATAATTCAGCGAGGTTCTTAGAAGATACTGCATCTTGATAGTCGGTATCTCTGACAAACTCCTTGGCTTCAGATGACTGGGTATCTGCAACAGATTCCTTGGCTTCAGGTATAAAATAGGTAGAGATAGATAACAGGAATATCAAAAAAGAATGGCACACGTGGATTGAAAGACAAAAGAGAACACTTACAGGTATTCTGGGACTGGAGGAAATCCTGAAGGGCTTCGTTCTCCCAAACTGCGTTCCAGACATTTGGGTCAGAGGCAACAGCAGCAACAACAGTCTGTGCATAATATTAAAATCAGTGATTAGTCCAGTAAGCTGAATTCATCAATCAACATTAATATATTTTAAAACCGGTATGTTAGATGCAATGATAGAACAAAAAAAAAAATTACATTTCAAAATGTTCAAGTGGCCTTAAGGAGTCCAGCAAAATTGAAAGTCCTAAAGTATTATATATCAGGGCTTATAATTTATAAAAAAAAGCAGCATATCAGTTATAAATTCTATGCATGATCCAGGCTGTATGAAATGACAGGGGTTTTCGAAATGCATCGATAGCTTAGTGTCATTGAAGCTAAGCTTGAAAAACACTCAGCAGCTAACAATACCAAACATATTGAAACCACAACAAACACATAATTGAAGCTTAATTCAATTCTGTAGTAGAAAAAAATAATTGAGATATATTTGTTCAATTACAAGCAACTGCATTGTCAAATTAACTCATCATGAATGCAACATAGTCTAAGCAAAAGGAGAAAAGAAATACTCGAGGGGAGAGTGATGTATCAGAACCTGAATTTTAGGACTTTCATTAAGCAATGAAAATGCCTGCATAGCATATTTTGGCACAGGAGCTCCAGTTGGGTCACAGGGAATACAATCTTTAGTTTCCAAAGAGTCAGATTTACTAAGCAAAGGGAGGCCAGACAACTGACTACCTCCAACTGAACTGCCAGTTCCTGAGTTCGGAGATGACAGATATACTCTGTGAATAACAGTTAAGCATAATAAAAAAAAAAGAAGGTAAATATGATATCATGCCACCAGAATTAAAATAAGGAACAAAAAGAAAAAGAAAAAAAAACAAACTAATAGCATAGCCAGTAAAAATCCTGGCAACAAAGATGTTCCACAACTTCAATAAAACATCACATATAATTCTGTTAGCCAATTTGGTATAACAACTAAACTCGTCAAGAAAAATAATGAACTGACATTATCTGCATAGACAAATAAGCATCATGTTTCAGAAAAAGAAAAATAGAAACTCTGAGATCTTACAGTGGCAAAATTATTCAGACAAACGAAATAAGTAAAAATCAAGGAACATACGTTCCCCAAAGATAATATTTGATATGATTCCAGCAGTCCAAGAAATGCATCCTCAGTTCCATAATATTTACTTCTTCAGCAACTACAATTGCCATAAAAATGCAATGATAGGGAAGAAAGAGATTAAAGATACACACCAGACACACACAAGTGAGGATATTTATATGCCTGGAAGCTTCCCATAAGGAGGAGAAAAACCACAGCTTTTTGTCAGCATGTGTACTGGAAATTTCTGATTACCATGCAATTTGGCTATATGCACTCAGAAGTTACATCAAACTCAATGATGCTATTTAGAAGAGCCTTCTTTCGATTTAACTACCTTGTCTCGAAGGTGAGCATCTCAAAAGTAGATGAGAGAAAATTCAATAAAAAAAATTATAGCAATTTACAAGAGAACTGATCACACCAAATTTGACAACGATTATGAAAGATAACAACCCAATCAGTACAAGGGCAATCTATCAGATTCCAGCCAAACCAACTACACATAGCATGCAAAGTTCAATCAGCCATTTAAACCTAACCTAAATGATGATAACACCAAATAATCCCAAGTAGCAGTACAAAAAACAGTTTTTAATGCAAATAATAAGTCATTTCCTTGTTCACGGAACAAGAAACATGCAGAAACTTTCATGTCCCGAAATTCAATGATTCAAAAAACAATAAATCATCCCAAAACCATCAGATATCACATACCTTTTCAAAATTTTTTTCTGTGTCAATAATAAACAAAAAGGTGTTAAAAAAATCTCCAAGAACTTATATCGACAACCACTAGGATTACAGACGCGAAGCCCCATTTCCTCTATACATTCAACAACCAAATTAAGAAAACACGGTATGATTCGACATCAAGAATTTACAATTCCATTCTTTTCATTTTTTATCTTATTATCAATCGCAGTTTCTATAAACTGAAACCAAAGTGTCAAAGCTCCACACTTTCAAGATTAACAACAATTCCCAAATATCAAAATAGTTATGAATCATTAACAATATAAAAACACAGAAGAGAAATAAAAACGACACAATCTTTAATCAAATCAAAACACAATTAAAAACAAGTGGATTCAATAAAGGTTAAAACATTACTTTTGGAAAGCATCTTTCAATTCAAAAGTAGCTGCCTCAGCCTCCAGCAAACTCGGCGGTGCACCACCGAAAACAACTCTAGCCACAGGCTCCGCCGAATGCACAACCGTCTCCTCTTCCACGCCACCAGCGAACTCCCACTCATCCAACTCCCACGAAGGCCTCTGCACCGTCGCCGCAACCTCACCTCCACTCGGCGTGGACGATATGATCGCCGAAACAGGACGGGAAGCATTGCGCACCGACTGCTCCGCCGATGGAGGAACACAAGAGATGCCGCCACGGATCCCGGAGTTAACCACTCCAATTCCGGCCACCTTAGCCGCAGCTCTCATCGCTCCTCCTCCTCCCATGCTCAAGGATTGATAACGAACTGAAACGTTTCGAATTGAGATTACTATGAGAAGATAGAAAGACTGAGACAAATGGGGAATTTATAGTTTCTGTGGATACCTTGCATAATCTTTTTGGTAGGATATCTATACGGACTGTGTTATTTTTTTAATAAAATAAAATAAAAATCATTGGTGTAAGAAAAGAAAGTGAATGAATTTGCATTATTGCCATTTGCTTTCTAATAATAATCATTAAATCCTATTGATAAATACCAATGAGGTTATGACACCTAAAATTATGGATTAGTGAATGTAATCAGCATATTGTCTTTTTTGTTTTGAGATTAGTGGGAAATGGAGAGGGTATTGCTTTGGATAGAGAGAACGGTGGACCATGTGTTGAAGTGCTCCCTGCCGAACGTATCTATTGATGGGGAGTATATCAAATTTAAGGCGGTGAATACTATATTTTTTTAAAATAAAATTTTTGTTTTTATTTAAAATTAATTTTTTTATGTTTTTAAATTATTTTAATATATTGATATCAAAAATAATTTTTAAAAAATAAAAAATTTATTTTAATATATTTTTAAATAAAAAATACTTTAAACCGCAACTACTACTATAATCTTAAAGATACCTTTAGACCATTACATTATTTAAAATTACCAACCTTTCTTTCCATTTTCATCCATAAATTTTTTTTAGCCTTCTATATCAATTTTATAACCAATTTGTCAAATTTTAACTAAGTACAAATAAAATTGTTTTAAAAAAAGTATCAAGACATAAAATAAGGAGAAACTCCATGGCAACTTTAAAAATAAAAGGGAAAACTCTTCTTCATTTAATATTATGTTAATTTTGAATTGGTTTTTATTTTTAATTATAAAATTAAATAAAAAATATTATTAAATTCATTGAAGTCCATGACTTTTGACGAGTTATCCGAGATGGATCCTAATCGATCCAATGCGTCATTGTCTCAATGTTTTTAAAAAGAAAAATGTCATCTTGATATTTTTTTAAAAAAATCAAACTATATTTTTACTAGTCATTTAAATTGTCTTTTGACTTATCAAGTTGATCGAGTCAAGTTTGAGTAATTTTAATATGATTTAATTTGAAACTTAAACTGGATAAAGAATCAAGTCGAGAATTTTCAAATTTAACTTGTTGAACTAGGTTTAATGACAATGCAAAAAAATTCATCACAACCTAAATATTTTATTTTTTACATTTTAAAAAAATTATAGTCCAACTTGAGCATAGTGCAGGAAATAACCTAGCAGGACTCCATGGAAATATATATATATATATATATATATATTATCTTCACTTCTTTATATATGGTATAACTTATTCAAGAAATGTTATTAAAATATTTGATTTGATAACATATGTTAAAAGTTATTTAATACTTCATATAAATTTTTATTTTTCTATATAATTATAAAATTTATTATTGATATTTAAAAATATATTATAGAAAATTACTAAACACAATAAAATAATTGAGATCAATGATTCCTGTTTATATTTCTCTGTAACATTTTTTTTTCAATTTTCATCCTTGAACTCTCTTGTTTTTATTCAATCCTTATTAAACTCTCTTGTTTTTATTCAATCCTTTAGTGCACTAATTTCATTTGAAATTGTGAAACAAAGGCAAGATTGCAAGAGAAAGGACTAAAATGTAAAACATAAAGAAAAAGCATGATCAATCTTAAGTTTTTGAAATTCTCATTATGGTCCAAATGTTTATTTTTCAGTTTCTTAATTTAAGAGAGAAGAGAGAAACTTATAAAAAAATAATGAAGAAAAGAAAAGTGATTAGTTGATTATATTTTGGTCACCAAAAATGATGATTTTAGTGTTAATAGATTTCTCTTCTTGAAAGGAGTATAATGGAGATGGTATTTTTCTACAAACATGTGAGGTAAAGTAAAAAAAAGCTTATTTGGTTTTTGTATTTGGTTGATTTTTCTTTTTGAGAGTGATTTATGGTGTTTTAAGGTTGATAAGTGGTTATTGGAGGTTTATATTGATTTTTAGAGGTGTTTTCAGGCTAAAAAAAATAAAAGATTAAAAAAATAATTTTTTGAGTTCTTAAAACTTAGACCATAATTTTTTGGTCACTAAAGATGATAAAAAAATAGATCACGTGATGATTGATGCTAGTTTTTCTTTTTAAAAAAAGATAAAAATAGGAGCAGATGAATGGGTCTAACCCTTTAGTGCTTGATTTATTATTTTATTTTATTTTTTGCAAAAACATTAATTAATACCCTTTGTTTTTATGTATTTTTTTTTATTTTGAATTAAGTTTTTTATTTAAATCTAAAGTAATACCATCTTTCTTTGATTTTTTAATTTTTTAATTTTTTTAAATAGCAGTTATTTTTTCATTATTTTATATTTTTATAACATTTTAAAGAGATTATTGTAATTGTTTTTTATATTTGATATAAATAAATTCTATTTGCATGATGCAACTATAAAAATAAAAATTATTTATTCTTGGTAAGAAAAAAATAGCCTTTAAAATAAAAAATGCATAAATTAAAAAGAAAAGTAAATGTTTACAAACTCAATTGATTTTTTTAGAGGAAAGATTAGTTTTTAATTTAAGTATTTAATAAATTTTTCACTATTTATGAATTTATTTTATTAAACATAAATAATATCTTTGTGCTTCTCAATTTAAAAATCATAATATAATAAAACATATTCATAATATTAATATATTTTTTTGTATTATATAAAAAATTTACTTAAATCTTAAATGCGGCGTACCGCAGGTTTTAAGGTTAGTAACACTTTATTAATCAATATATCATTTATTTTCATTCAAATATTTAAGTTTTATTTATTTATTTATGATAATTTAACAATAAATTACAGTGCAAAGGTACAATAGTCGATAATTTATTGAAGTCAGTGTAAAAGCTGATTGTACCTCTGTGGTGACCAGTTAAGGTTTGCAGGATAGACACGACAGTCGGTAATCGGCAGAGGGTGGATATGCTTGATATTATTGGAGAGTTCTGCTAGATTTTGTATACAGGAAAAATATTAAAATAATATATATTTTTTATTTTTTAAATTAATTTTTAATATTAATATATCAAAATGATTTAATAAAAATATTTAATTAAAACAACTTTTAATTTTTTTAAATAAAAAACAGGTTAAAACTCACTAAAAAAACCATAAATTGAAGAGCTTACTTACTGAGTATATGTGCAGCGAAAGGGAAATGTGGGATCTGTGAGTTCACACTTGCATTCATGCATTTGCATCAGGTTACTTGGTTCTTAAGTAAAGTCCATGTAAATCATCGAACCGTTTAAAGTCCATGTACTGAGCACGGCACCAACTTTCCTAATGGAATTTACATGGCATGGCTTGAGCCACGTCTTTGCCAGTGATCTGTGAGTTCACACTTGCATTCATGCATTTGCATAGGTTACTAATTGGTTCTTAAGTACTGTACATGTATGCAATGTTTAAATCATCGAGTCATTTAATGCCAATTCCTCAGTTTCCTACGCAGCTCTGCATCAACTCTCCTGATGCAACTTCCATGGCATGGCATGAGCTAGCAAAGTCTTTGCCACTTTGTGTAACCCAATTCAAGCCCACTATTACCTCCCTTTTATCATAGAACTTCACTGGGCTTCTTTGTTTTCCTATTTAGTGAACCCAGCAAGGAAAAAGAACAAATTATACTCATGTTTTTATTAAAGAGTTTGTATTTCATTCATATCCTCAGCATGATTTTTAAAATTGCAATTATAAACCACTTATTTAAGGGCTGGTTAGTTTCGTTTTCTAATTTTTCCATCGTAGAAGGTTTGAGAGGATGAAAGGCGTGCCCCTCTCCTTAATTTTGCCTCCATGATTTCAACCACTACATGCACCCATGCACTTTCCTTCGAAGTTTCATGATATAACCAGCCTCTATCCCTCCGAAAATCTTTCTCAGCAACAGTAACAAGGATGCTCCAGGGCGGAGCTAGGATTATTTATTAGGGATGGCCAAAAATAATATAACAAGATATAATATTTGTTTTAATTTATTGTACATGAATTGTAAAAAAAAACCTGCATGATTTAGTTTTATTCAAATAACTTATTACAAACATATAATGACCTTTGTATAAGATAAAAGGTTTGGAGCAATACCAAATTGAGTCAAATCAATGAAGTTAATTTCATCTTCATGATGTATCCATCACTTTAATATTGTTGGTCTTTATACCTATTAAATATAAACATACAAAGTATATAAGAAACATTAGCTAAAGCGAAACATTATTTATGTTTGATAAACTTTGAAATAAAGTAAAAAATAATAAAGAATGATTCTTACATATTTATTTTAATTGTGCTCGTCGTTCTTTCATAGAATAGAAATCATCGATTATCATATCAATTGTGAATCTTTCAGCAATTTCTTTTTTTGTGTAGACAATCAAATAATTTGCAAGAAAATCATCCTCCATCCGATTACGAAGTCTTGTTTTAACAATCTTCATCGCTGAGAAAGCTCATTCAGTAGTTGCTATCGAAACAGGAAGAGTCAAAATAAGCCGAATCAACCTGTCAACTAGTGGATAAATTGTTGATTTTTCTGTTTCAACCAATCCTTGACATAAATCAGCGATCAATGACATGCTCTTTAACTTTGGATGATTGGGTACATCAAGCTCATAATGCTGCAACAGAAGTCTCAAATGAATTTTTTTTTGGTCAGAAAAATCTTAAGGATAGAACTTGTCAACAAGTAAGCATATATCTTCAACATTGAATAATTTATAGCTATTTCTAGGATCTAAAGTTGTGCTCAAAAGAAGCTCAATCGCCTGCTCATTGAATCTATTATTTGGCTCTTGCAATTGTTGATCAATGATAGCTATAAATATATCAACTCGGTAGTGATGTTCAATTGTTACTGATTTTTGTTTACGGCGAGATCGTCCTACACTAGAAAAACAAGCATCTATATGAAGAACTTCAATGTTTTGATGCTTACAAAATGATGTCACTTCTTTTAAAAGAGTTTTCCAACTATCATCTCTTAACTTCTGAATTAAAGTCTTTGGGGTAGTCACCAAATGCATAACATTTAAAATTTTTTGAGATTTTTGTTGCAGGGCTTGGCAAAGCATATCAGTAATTCCTATAACATCCTTTATTATATGTAAGATGAATGCAAAATCAAATGACATTAGCAACTTATATGAAAAAACCTGCATCACCACGTTGAGAATAAGTAAATCTGTCTAAAGCAATGTTTTTAAGAACCAAGCAAGTTGCCCCACACATTTTTATCAAACTGTAAATTGATTTGAAGTGCGAACTCCATCTGCTATCTCCAGGTCGTTGCAAACCACATACTTGATTAACTCTTTTACCCGTTTCAATCTCACCAATATTAACTAAATGTTGAATTGTAGCTGCTTGAAAAGCCTGTAATTCATCATTACGCTTACAAGAAGCACTAACAATGTTAATAATAAAAATCAAATTCTGAAAGAAAGTGTGAACATCAGATATTTCTTTAGCCGCAGCAATAAGAGCCAATTGTAATTGATGAGCTAAGCAATGTACATAATATGTATAAGGGCAATCATTAATGAATAAAGCTTGCAAACCATTCCACTCTACACGCATATTACTAGCATCATCATACCCCTGACCCCTAATATTTTGAACATCAAGATTGTTATGAGATAAAACAAAGAAAATCTCTTCCTTAAGAGTTGCAACAATTGTATCTTTGACATGAACTTTATCCAAAAATCATTTTTGTATAAATCCACTTCTATCAACAAACTTAATAATAAGGATCATTTGCTTTCTTCTAGATTCATCTCGAGCTTCATCAACAATTAAATAAAATCTTGCATCACCAATCTCATATCGAATTGAAGACTGAACATTTATAGCAAAGACATGCAAAATTTCTTTTTGAATTTGATGTGAGGTGTATTTAGCATTTTATGGAGCATTACCCAAAACAAGAGCACCTACTTGTTCATTGTATGATGCTAAAAGTTCCATCATTTCAAGAAAATTACCTCGGTTTTTTTATTCTGGACGTTCATCATGCCCTCGAAAAGCACATGCTTGAAATGTGAGCCAACGAACAATATCTATTGAAGCTTTAATACGCAATCGAATATTCTGAATTTCTTGAGTAGTTTGCCTCTTAACTACCTTCTCAATATGACATGACTGGTTTTTCAAATTTTTCAAGCACGTGGTAGCAAATCTATGAACTGAATTTGGACCTTTTCCCATGTGAGTAAAAAAAGCACACCATTCCCCATCATTAACTTTCTTCCAACAATTAAATTCTTTAATAGTAAATGTGTCTGATCCTGGCTTTCCATATGGTTTACTTGGAAATAAATAGCAAGGGAAATAAAATGCAGTATTTTTCTCTGAATATTCAAGTCACGAATAACTTTTGAACCAATGAGACTGAAATCGACGATGATGTTTTTTACCAGTCAACGGATATACAGACATCAAAGGTTGATATGACCGCAAATTAATGTATGCCCTTCGAATTTCATCTTGTTGATTAACCAGGTATTCCTAAATTTGAGGACGATTTCTTGGATCTCTAATTAAATGAGCAATGTCGATTCTAGTAAGAGGCTGCTCACTAATCAGCGCAAGTTCTTTGTAAACTGAAGCACATTGAGGCTGCTCAACCATAACTTCAACATTACTTGGAGTTGGTTCATTAGGCTGTGAGTTATCAATATTTTTTCTTTTTTTCTTTCAAAAAAAGAATAAATTCTTCTTATTTTGTTCATGGTTCAACCTAAAATCAAAACATATATCGTGAGAAAAAATTGATAATTTTGGTGGCTCTGCTAAAAACAAAACATAAAAAAAATTTATGCATAATCAAAACAAACCAATAAAATATATTTAATTAATTAGAAAAAAATCACTATAAAAAGAATTCAAAAAACAATTGTTAGAACTAGCAAATTAAAAAAAAAAGCAAAAATAATAAAATTATAAAAAAATCTCATTAAATTCTTAATAAACATCTCAAAACAAAATAAAAATATATTTTAAATTTGAGTTATCGATATCCAATTACCTTATTTTGTTTACTGAAAGATAAATTAAACAGTACTCTGTTTCAATCTTTCCACACAAAAATTATGTTTGTGATCTGCATCTTTATTCTTGTTTTTGTTTTAACCGGCTACGTTATAACTTGTAAGGATTTATTTTAGGGTTGTACTTTGTAGCCTGTAGGGAGAGAAAAGACAAAGAAACACATTGATCACTTTATATTTTTTTTCTTTCCACGTAGGCACGTAGGTACCATTTAATCAAGGCAAAGTCTTACCATATAGGCACCTCTTTAAAAACTATTACAGCACCTTACATTTAATTATATATATAAAAAGAAAAGTCTTGCGAGGGCTCGGGTCCATGCTTGCCCCCCTTCACTCCGCCCCTACCCTCCAGACTAGCCATTTTTGGATAAAAAATTGGATTAAGTAAAGGGTCATCACACCCACTTGTTGTAGGATATACAAAGTGGCAAAAAGCAGTAAATCTTTTCCTCGCTTCCTCTGATTCGTTTACCTCATTGCCAAAAGGCTGCTCACTACCAAAAAAAGTATGTATCAAAATCATGCCTGCAACATTCATTCCAAGTAGTTTCTCTGGCCCATGTTTCATGACCTTGTGGTGTGTGTGCTAAATTAGCACCAACACTCTCTCCATCCAAAAACACCCTACAAAATCAGCATGACTATTTAACCACTTTTTAAGGACCATCACCATCAACATGAGATGCAACCCATTTAATAATAATTCATATATCATCATATCATACTTGAGGGGCTTTATGAAAATATCTGCAATCTAATCATAAGTCCTGCAAAAGATCAATTCCACTTCTTTGTTCTTGACATGATCTCTTATAAAATGATATTGAGTATCGATATGTTTGCTTCTATAATAAAAGACTGAATTTTTTTTCCAGGAAAATTGCTAATAGTCAATATAGAGTTATGTGGGGCTGTCTTGTGAAAATCCCAAATACTTAAAAGCATTTCGTAGCTAGATACCATGACAGACAGTTGAGCTGACAATAACATACCCAGCTTCACAAGTTGATAGTGTTACAATTGCTTGTTTCTTTGATGACTAGGTAAATGTTGTGTCACCCATAAAGAATGTGAACCTAGTTGTGCTTATTTTTTAATCCAAGTCATGTCCCCAATCATTATCAAAGTAGTTAACAAGTCTGAAATCTTCACAGTATGAGTAGAACAAACCATCATTAAAAGAGCCTTTTATGTAGCAAAGAATTCCTTTGGCTGTATTTAGAAAAGACTAGTCAGGGGTCTCCATGTATCTTCTGACCAGCCCAACTCTATAAAGTATACCTGGTCCGGTACAAGTCAAGTATCTTAAGCTTTCAATTAGACTTTTGAAGTAGGTAAGAACTATATGTTCATGCTTATATTTCCTCAACTCCAATCCTGTCTCAACTGGAGTTGTCACATGGTTGCAATTCTTCATCCTAAACTTATTCAAAATCTCTTTCGTGTAGTTGTTTTAGGAGATAAGGATTCCTTTCTTGTTTTGCACAATTTTTATTTCAAGGAAATGAGTCATTTGGCCTATATTAATCATCTCGAATTCTTTGGCCATGCTCCTCTTTAAAGCATCAAACATATCTGGATTATTACCTGTGAATATTAAATTATCAACATATAAGCAAACAATTATCACACTTCTATTTGTCTCCTTCTTCATATATAGTTCTTGCTCATAGATATATTTTTCAAAATCATTCTTCTAAAAGTAGTCATTAATCCTTATATTCCAAGCATGAAGGGTTTGCTTCATACTATAGAGGGTTTTTTTTTAGCTTGTACATCTTATCTTGTTTTCCTTTCTTTATATATTCAGGTGGTTGATCAATATAGATTTGTTGTTCAAGAAATCTATTTAGAAATGTTGATTTCATATCTAATTGGTAAATCTTCCATCTATTTCATGTAGCTAGTGAGATCAATAATATAATGGTCTCAAATCTAGTAACGAGGGAAGGACTTCCCCATAATCAATTCATTATTTTTGCTTGTACCCTTTTGCTACAAGTCTAACATTGTACCTCTAAACTTCTCCATGAGCATTCTTTTTTATCTTGTAAATCCACTTGACTCCAATAGTCTTGTATATTCTTAGGAGAGTAGTCAACTCCTATATATTGTTCCTCCTAATGGATTGAATCTCCTTATCCATAACTATTCTTCATTTGTTTTAATTGTTAGCCTTCTCAAAACTAATAAGATCATTGGTTAATAACATACATTATAGATTAACATACTCGTCTATCAATTATATATTATAATAAAAACCATCTAAGGTACGAGCTCCTTAAGACATCATGTTTAAAAAACCATGATGGATTGGTGATGCATCTTTATACCTTTATAGTGAGGGATCACTACATGGAGGTGTATACTAGTCTTTAGGTATTTGTGGTTCTATGTTATCTTTTTTTATATGTGCAGGTTCAAGATTTATTTTCTTTAAAAATGGTATCCTAACTGAAAATAACTTTCTTAGTGATGGGATTGTATAACTGATATCCTATAGTTCTGTCATCATATCCAACAAGAATACACTTCTCTCTTTTATCTTCAAGTATTGTTCTTTTTTAAATATAGGATTTTACTGTAAACTATTGAGTTAAACACTCTAAGATGACTCACACTAGTCTTATGAGTATTCCAAACTTTATGTGGTGTCTTAATATCAAGGTTCTTGGTAGGACATGAGTTGAGAAAATAAAGCACACACATCATTACTTATACCAAAAAATGTTCAGAAATATTTTTATCCTTTAACATATTTTTGACCATGTTAAGGATTGTGTGCTTCCTTCTCTCGGCTACATCATTCAACTGAGAGGTGCATGCTGATGTAAACTAATTTTTAATTCCTTATTTCCTAAGGACTTCTTGGAAAGCTTTTGTAGTGTATTTTCCCTCTTAATCTGATTAAAGTGAGTTGATGTGATAGCCACTCTAGCTCTCCACAAGAGCTTTAAATTATTTAAATACCTTTGACTTTCTTTTAATAAAATAGACTCAAGTTTTTCTGTTAAAATTATCAATGAAGATGAGGAAGTATTGATTCTATCCATTTGAAACTAGGTCCAAAAAACCACACACATGTGTGTGTAGTAGCTAGAGCAGAGTCTTAGATCTCCAGTCGACTTGCATTCCAAAGCTATTTATATGTTGCTTGCTCATAACACAACTTCCATATATCTCATTTGGATATTGGATGTAGGGTAGGTCGTGTACGATTTTTTTCCTTCCTAATTCCTTCAAGCTTTCAAAACTAAGGTGTTCATGCCTCAAATACCACATCCGGTCTTTGTTGTTGCTGAATGCATTCAAACATTTTGGCGTTTCATGATGGATGGAAAGAGGTAACATTCGATTCATTTTCATAGAAACTCAAAGATTAGCTTCCCCCGAGCATTTGAGATCAATATCTGCTTGTTTCTAAGGCTAGTCTAGTAGCCTTTCTCCACAAGTTATCCAGGACTCAAAATATCGGTCTTCATACCAGGAACATAAAAGATATTGGAGAGATCACTGAATGATATCTCTCCCTGAACTTTCTCATAAAATTCAACAAATAAATTATCTCTGCCGGTCATGTGATTACTAGCACTAGAATTAAGATACCAAATATTTAGGTCTTGTTTAGTTGAGTTGTGTGCCATGAAGTTCAATGATTCTCCATTAGCTGGTTCAACTTTTACAAAATTAGCTTCCTCACTAACATTTTTTATTGGTAGTCTTTCCTAATACTCATTGTTATAATGACCATATTTCTCACAATTATAACATTGAGAATTTCTTTTGCCAAAGTTCTGATGGTTATTGTAACCACCTTTTCTTCCAAGTCATTTTTCTCGTGCTATATTTTATTGTTCATGTACTTCTCTTATGAATCCTTTTGTTCCCTGACCTTCTCCTATGGATTTAGAATATTTAGATCCTTTTCTGCTAGGTCTTTGACCTCGTCCTTGATAAGATGTCTCTCTTTTCTTGTATCTCCTTTTAGTTAATGATAGTTTTAACTGTAGGGCTTGCTCCAATATTTTTTCTTTGCTTCTTCTACTAATCTTTTGCTTATGGGTTTGTAGTGAACCCATAAGTTTGTCAATAGATATTCCTTCCAAATCTTTTATTTCTTCCAAGGAAACAACTATAACAAGACTTTAGATCCAAAGGTCTCCAAATATTTTCAGAAATCCTCATGTATTCAAAATTCTCTCTATCCCTTTTGATTTGATTTTGCACCATTATAATTTCAGTATGGAATTCAGAAATTGATTTTAAAGGTTTCATTTGTAAAGCTTCAAGTTCTCCTCGTAATGTTTGAAGACAAACACACTTTACTTTATCAACAATTTGTATGTTTTCCTTAACCTTTCCCAAACTTATTTTGATGTCATTATGAAGCTACTATCTCAAATACAGCTTCATCAAGACCCTGGTAGGTAATGGACTTTACCTTGTTGTCCCTTCTTCTATCATCACGCATGATTGTTCTTTTATCATCATGTAAGGGTGTTTTCCTAAATGAGACGTCTTTAAACCCATCTTCCATGATATCTAAGACATCTTAAGAATCTAGTAGAGCTCTCATTTGAATGCATTAATTGTTATAATTCTCCTTTGTCAACTTTGGGATGAGTACTTGTGTAATTTCTTTGGCCATTGCTTTTGACTTTATCAAAACAAGTCTTTAAATTGAGATTTTACAAAAATGACTTTACTAATGAGTCTGTAACAATCGAATGTGGGTAGGAAGGATTGTTATGTAATTTTTAGAATTTTTGAGGTAGTTATTGAATTTTTGGAACATTTAGGGTAGTTTTGTAATTTCAAAAAATATAGGGTTCATTATGCAGTTTCTAAAATTTTTAGGGACTTATTAAAATTCTAGAAACTTTTGGGTCTTTTTAAGATTTATAAAACTTAAAGGGATATTTTATAAATTTTAGAAACTTTAAGGGTTGTTATGAAATTTATAAAATTGTTGGGATTGTTTTGAAATTATTAAAAATTCAAACCAGTTTTTTTGGTTTTTTTCTCCAGTGACGATGTTGTTTTCTGGTGAAACTTTGAGAGGCTCATAAAGACTTGTTTGCACTCTATTTGGGCTTATTTCTAACTCATTATGAAGTGCTATTCGCATATTCAAAATACAGTCTTGAACTATTTAATTTCTAGATAAAAACACTTTTTGTTTTTGCTTTGTAGGCTCTGATATCATTGTTAGGTGGAGTGGATGGTTGAAATCACAAGTGGTGTTTTTCTTTATAAGAGAAATATTCATCCAAACAAACACTAGATTCAGGAATCTTTCTAACACACAAGTTTTACAACTCTTATAATGTCTCTCTTTCTAACACTTTTCGCTACACATACTTTATACATTCAAAACACATGTTGATTTATAAGTGGAATGATAAACTATCATTTTCATTTCTATCTAACTTTCAGTTTTTTTTTCTAACATTCTAGCCAATAACCATTATTGAATGTGGTTTTTTCACTGACAAAGAAAATCTTGTACTAGTCAAGTTTACTAATCAACATAATTCAGGTGTTCAAATAATCGTGGTAAGTTGAGGACAAGAGGGGCAGAACCATAAAATGAAATTAAAGGGGTCAAAATTTCTTTTTTTCTATTTTTTGAACTAAAACTATAAATATTGTTGGGTGGGGCTGGGATTATTTTTTTTACTTGCAAGGATGGAGGCCCCCGCCAGCCCCTTTTCTCCGCCACTGGAGAGATCGACGCGTAATATGTGTTTTTCTAATGCTAATGGAGGGTCCATTTTTATAGGTTACATGGGTATTTGTTCCCCCCTTATCATGGTACTTTCAAAGCTTATTTTCTTAAACATGGTATTTTTTATTCCCCATAAGCACTGAATTATAAATAATTATTATGGCATGGAAATAGAAAATCCTTTTTTTTTTCAGAATGCCAAAAGACAAGGTGTTATTAAAAACAATTACCCTAAAGCACCGTATATTTTTCTCTCAACTCTAAACTTTTTAAAAATATATAATTAAAAATATATTTTAAAAATTAAATCAATCGTGAAAATCTGAAGCAATTTTAGAAAATTTACAAGCAATTTTTCTAGAATTGCTTCAACTTTCCAGAAATTGAAGCAATTTTCTACAATTACTTAATGCTCCCAAGGATACTATTCATTTCAATCAATTACGTATATTAACTCATCATCATTACAATTACAAGCCAAACATATATATATATATATATATATATATATATATAGTAGAAGAAGAAGAAGAAGAGAGAATCATTGTTGCCCTTTTCTTAAAGAGGAAAATGGAGATTAAGGTTATGTTCTTCCCCAATTGATTGTCTATGAATTTGGGATTTAATTTACGTGGTTCTGCACTCTTTTTTTTTTTTTCAAACGAATTTAATGGGTTTAAAGTGTGTGACTTCGATCTTTTATGCACAATTTCTTTATTATTGACAACATGTGAGTATATATTGCCTGATCGTTAATTAGTCTGCTGATCTTTTTGTTGCACGTAGGTTGATAAATCTCGAGGGAGGAACGTACTATAGTTGATTACAAGCCCATAGGTGGAAAACTATTTTTTCTTTTCCAACGATATTTCAGAAAGAGCTCTCGAGCAGGTGAGCCATCGGCATCCCATTCCTATAGTTTTGCTGGTGACGATACGAGACACAGGCCACTTTACATGATTTTCCAGGTAGAATATTACCCTTTTAAATTATACTATAATTATTATAGTAGAATAGTACATTACACCGATACATAATTATGCAAAGCCAGTCTAAGACAATGACCCCTCTCTTTAAATACTATATCTGCTCCCCTCCTTTATATATATATATAATTTCAGGACAAAGCAACCAGCCAAAACCAGATTCCCAATTTCAAGAGGAGGAGGTGGGAAGAAATTAGAAAAAACAAGAAAGTAAAGTTCAAAAAGATGAGACATTCCAAGATTTAACAGGTCTCCGGCATGAAATATCTCAAGCGCTGAGTGGCTAAGGCTTCTTGAACATGTGAATGTGAAGAGGGTTGGGCGGCGCGCGAGCGCAGTGTGTGTTTATACTGTGTGCTCTGCAACAAATTTACCCCATTCAAAATGAATCCATCTTTCCAGAATGATGAAAATCAAGTAATAAAGATAATAATTGGTCCATTTCTTGACTAATTAATTATTAGATTGCTTGGATACCATTGTTAATGTCTAAATATTTTTAATCTAGAGAATATGCGCTCAGGCTCCCGCGCAAGTGTATATACACGAGGATATGTTCTTGCGTGCGCGTGTATATGTATATATATAAAGGGATATAAATATTAAGAAAACTTTAAAAATATATAAATCAATATAATGGTATGATTTATTATTGGATTCAAAATTACAATCATAATTCAAAGCCTCACAATCTTTTTTCCTGTTTTTTTTTAATTATTTATCTAGAAAATCGTATAGCAAGAAAAGTCTCTAGCCAAGAGATTAAATATTTCATAAGACAAAGATCATGAGTTGAAGTTCTTCTTTTTAAAAATTATTAAATAATATTTATGTAGTTTTATTTATTAAGAGTAGAATAATACTTTTAGTTTAACCTATATATACTTTATTTGTATTTAGATTAAGACGAAACACTCATAATAAATAGATTATTAAGAATTCTAACCTCTTTAATTTTATATTTATCCTTAGTTATTTTAACAAGAATAACTAGTGCATAAACTAATACACAAAGCACATGCAAAACTATGAAAAAAAAAATATATCTCTACATGCACAACAAATTTAGAGAGTGTTTGAAAATACAATAATAATTATTTTTTAAAGTGTTTTTATTTGAAAATATATTAAAATAATATTTTTTTAAAAAATCATTTTTAATATTAATGTATCAAAGTGATATGAAAATATATAAAAAAATAATTTAAAATAAAAAAATAAAAATTTTTAAATTTTTTAAAAACACGTCTCGAGTTTGGAGTTATATATGCCAATAACCAAATAAGGGCAAGCAGATGACAGTGGCAATCTGCAAAAACTGAAGGTTCATGAAAGTGCCAAAGGCACATACACAAAAACAAAGTGTAATTATTAATACAGAGCCCAGCATTAAGTCGCTTGTGGGTCCATCCAAAACAAAGAGACACGAGGACCCGACTTAGGATACCCCACAATTCCCGCGTAAAATAAAGTTCCCTACAGAAAAAAAGCAGAAGGTGATTTTCACTATAGAAGATTGCAATAATACACCTATAGAAAGGGATTATTTATATAATAATAATCCATCAAAAGAAAAAGTCTGTTGTCTGCAAAGAAGCACGAACTTCACCCGTGACGGGAGGCTTTTGCATCCTTTTGAAATAGGACCCGTTTCTCAAAATGTAGGCCAGACAGCTATTAAGATTTTTTATTTTATTTTTTATTTTTTTTTCAAAATAAATCCAGAGAATAACGGATTTAGAATCATCGTACTGTATTGAATTCTTCGCTTTGATTCTTATCTAATCTTTTTAACTTCAAAAATTAAGAATGGTTAGGGCAGGAGGAACAAAGGTAATGACAAAAAGTTAGAAGATTAGAAGCTCTAATTAGCACACCAGATTCTCAGAATTGCCATTTTTATACATGAACTAACAAAACCTCTAATCTGATATAACACCTACATATATTATGGATCATTAAACAAAACATTTCTTTAATGGAAATTGACAAAGTTGAAGGAACAGGGTGGCATCCATCTTCTATCTCACTGCCGCAAACCCTTTCTCCTTCCTCGCATGATTCTTCAACTCGCCACCTGCACACATTCACATGCTTAAACCCTCTTATTATCATGAAAAACCTACGCATCTTTTTCCCTTCAAAAAATATAACAGACTAACACAACGTTGTGCGTCCTTTTAAGAAAAAATCTTAGATTTCTCCGTGAAAGGTAACAGAGCACGCAAACAAAACAAGGAAAAAAACAAAACAGTACAGTGCTGCGTGAGCAGTTTCTAGGTCTGAGGCACCAACCGATGAATGTAACTGGAAGTAACGGACATGGCATGCAGGCATTAAACCCTAGGCAGTTTCGTTTACTAAACTCACAGCAGAGAAACTGCTGGCTACTTAATTAGCCATTTCATAAGTTACAAACTATGTCCCCGCCATGAAACAGGAGAAGGGGAATCAAGGCTGGCTATTGGCTAGTTAATATATACCAAGAACAATTAGATTATATATATTCTTGATGAAATCAATTAATTAATAAGGATCAACACATGATGGGGAAGAAATAAAAAAGAAAATAAAGATTAAAGAAATGTGATATACCTTGAGGCTTACAATCTGGTGGATCTTCAAAGAGTGATAAAGAAAGTTGCTTATGAGCAACCCCAATGTCAAACAAAATAAGTCCTGATCCTGGATCATCAACTATGATATCTTTAACTGGTAGCCAAAGAAAGAGTTCTTCTTGAGACAAGCCGACAACCCCTGAGAGACTACGATAAGTGAGATTAGCCCTCACCACGCTTTCAAAGAAGACCCTATTCTCATACTTGGTCAAGCATGGACCATCAAGGAACACCTCTAAGTAGCCATCTTCAGACAGGGTGTAGGACTTGACTTCTTTAGGGAGGAGACCAGCTGGTAACCCCTTTGAGATAAGAAGGTCATGGATTGAAGAGGAGAAAGAGAGCCGTGGGGAGAAAAGGACGAGCAAGCTTAGTGTGCAGAAAAAGACTATTCTGGTCCTGGTGTTAAAGATGGCCATGGATGTTTGTCCAGAGAGTAAAGAGCAGAGAGAGAGAGAGAGAGGGTTTAAGGGGTGGTTTTTGGGCTGGAAAGTAGAAGAACTGTTTTAAAAAAGGGAGGGTTAGAGAGGCGGAGTTACTGAATTGGCCATGGTTGTTGGTGGCTGGGACCAAAATGCGTTTGATTTGGAGCTTTTAAATGTTTTGTAATTTATCAAGTAATGAGCCTTAATTATAGATGTTGTTGGGTCTGCTGTTGATAGTTTATGGAAGTGTCATTTGATGCCTTGCTTGATGTTTTTATTGGATTGTCTTGTAAGGACCAAGACCTCCTTAAGTTATGCACCTAAGAATATCTTCCATAATTGTGAGAGCAACGTCTTGTTCATAAGTAGAGGTGTAATTAAATTACATTATTAATCAATTCAAAATCAATTTCTTCATATAGATCCTCTTATCTTCAAAAAATGCTCTTTAAATATTGGACTAGTATCAATTTTTCCTTTTAATAAATTTTCTCTCATCCCCAAACACTCAATTGGGCTTGATTTTGGATGGACAATTTCTTAACATAGAAGACGTTATTTCCTATAAAAAGAGTAAAATTATGACCAAATACAGATGAAAAAACTTAATTGGGAATTCATGAAACTTAAAGAGATAAGATTGATATAAATATTTATTTGGGTTTAAATTGAGGCTACTTATATAATTAAATGATATTCTTAAAGTCCTCGGGAGAAAGAAAAAAAGAAGTGAAATTTTGAAACCTACCCTTATTTTCTTCCATCACGCAAGGGAAGGAATAATCACGATAGGTAGTAGGTACTTAGTATTAGAACCAGAGTTTTTACACGTACTCTTTAAGTCTCGTGTCTTCTAATACTCTACATTTAACTTACAAGCATCAGCAAGAAAATCTTCTTATACCATGAACCATGACTCAACAAGTCGTAAAGAAATAAGAAAAATGAACCCTAGTGGATCCCATATGAGGATTCTATCTATATATTAATAGCTCGATTTATTTCTCCTTTTCCTTTTTTCTTTTTTACGCATTGTGTCCTGGATTTATGTGATGTTGTGTGTAGTACTAGGATTGCACAATATTGTTGACTTTTTTTTTTTTTTTAAATTATGGAACCAATATACGTAATAAATATTGGTTTATAGGGGATTCCATTCCACAGTATTATTGACGGTTGTTAGAAGTTTACATTATCTTTAATTTTAAGACTCGTGAAATTAATCGAGATATACGCAAACTAACTCGGACACTTATGTTAATAAAAAAATATATTGATTCATGAGGCAATTAATTTTTCAAATTCAGCTTCAATGGCCTTGGAGAATGATCATAAAATCTATGCCCTACTAAGAGTGTGTTTGGTATTGCAGTAGCTGTTGTGGTTGTGGTTTGAAAAAAATTATTTTATAAAAAGTACTTTTAGTTGAGGTTAGTTTGAAAAAAATATATGTTTGGTTAAAACTGTAGTTGAAATTGAGGTTGAACAAAAAGTAGTTTAATGTGTTTGGTTAAGAATGCTTTTGAAATTGTGATTATAAAATAATTTAAATATATATATATATATATTAATATTTATAGTTTTTAATTTAAATATTGTAGATTTAACTATTACTATTGCATCATGAAATAAATCATACTTTATATATAAAAAAATTTATTGTTCCATTAAACTATCTACAATTCCATTACATACAAAATTCATCCGACAAGAACTACAGGTTTCATAATTCTTTGAGCGTACAATAAAATTAGGTAAAATATTATTAGGAATAAAATTGAAATTACAGTACGAATAAATTTAATTCACCTTAAACTAATTTTTTTTAAAAAAATTATTGTTCACATTCACGTGAACAATGCGAGTAAAATTAATTAACTGCACTGGTTTTTTAAAAAAAAATGTTAACTAGCTTTTTGAAAAAAAAAAACTGTTCATGTACAGTGCGAGTGAATTATATTTCACTCGCACTGTTCGCTGTTTTTTTAAAGAAAACAAAATTTGCATTGTTCACTTGAGAAGTCTGCACCATGCTGCACTGTTCACTGAACAATGCAGCATGGTGCAGCCGCAAGAAGTAGGTAACATCTGTTTTTGTTTTCTAGCGTTTCAAACACATAATTTGATGGGATTGATGAATAATAATTTATATTTTTTATTATCAAATATTATTGCATTTGTGTTTTAAGCAAAACATTGACGCCACAGCATTGACAAACACTTTCTAATAGAACCGTAAAATGTGTACATTGGTCCAAGTAGAATTGATACATTGATAAAACCTAATTAGCAAATCCCATGCATGCCTCATTATCTTGGTGGTTGGTACTCTAATTATTTGATTCAAAAGTTGCTTGTCAAAGAATTAAAAGTACTGCAATGATGAAAATCTCTGTAGCTAATTCCCCCCATCGCAAGCAAACTTTCAATAATTCATCCAAAAAAAATCTTGGATTGTGCAGTGTTTATAGCTGTAGTAATAGTTATTTTTAAAATATTTTTTATTTTAAAATAATATATATAATTTTATTTTTCACATCTAAACATTATAATGATTTAAAAATATATAATAATAATAATTTAAAATAAAAAAATATTAAAAAAACAAAAACAGTATCACGCCGGAATAATAAACAGGTTATAAAAACATGCAAACAACACTTGTTTAAGTTGCTTCTAATATAGAGAAGAAATCAATCTAGTAAAGGCCACTTTAGTCAATTACCACAGATCATGGAGTCCAAGGAGGAGGTAAATGGAGCAGATGCAGTCAAAAAGGCACTCCTTTGAAGGTCACCTTCAGGCCCGTTCTGCAGCTAAATGAAGGGTAAAAAAAGGTTAAATTTATCAACTTCTGGCCCTCAGTTATGATTCTATGCACTTTCTCTGTATATTTATTTTATTAGCCTTAGATCTGGCAGACCACTAAAATGAAGAAACAAGGGCATCTTGTGTCTGTTCTCAACAGTGTTCTTCACATGGAGAAATTAATCCGAGTTTTTAAACTTATTAGAATGGATGAAGTAACTCATTAATACTGCAGTTTATAATCGTGTTTTTAAAATTTTTGATTTTTTTTTAATTTTTAATTATTTTTTTATAAATTATTTTAATATGCTGATGTTAAAAAATAAATTTTTTAAAAATAAAATAAAAATATTATTTTGATATTTTTCTAAACAAAAAACATTTTAAAAAATAATATCTGTGACATTTCTAAAAAGACTCTAGAACTTACTTAGAGATCATTTAAGATTGCGTTACAAATGATGTTTTTAAAAACTTAAAATTATTTTTATTTAAAATTAATTTTTTATATTTTTAAATTGTTTTGATACATTGTATCAGTTTATATATAATTGAGATTAAGTCTTTTTCCCAATAAATTTAAAATTAATAATTGAATAATTGAATGAACCGGGTCTTTTGTCTTTGAATAAGACCCCAAGCGGGTCGATAAGCATGACAAGGAGTGAGTGAGGACTGGAGGGGTGGAGTACAAGCCATGCTTTGCTGTCTCTGAAGAGTCTATTGCGACGCTGTTTTTTGGACAAAAGTTTTCTAAAAATAATGATTATGTAACGCGTGGGTTTTCTTACTAGGTGTCCCTAGCTATTTGATTTGACACACGTGGACCAAAGACTTAACCTGTAACCTAGTGTATATGTGGTTTTATGTCGTGTCTCTCGTTGGATATCTAAGAAAAACAAACCTGCTGACGCACGTAGCCTGTTAAAGGTGGCCCACGTGTGGCTTATGTAGGTCCCCCACTCGTGACTTATGCCTGACCTCTTCTATGATTTGTTTTTTAATTATTGGACTGACATGCAAAGCTAAATAATACAGAGGGCTTCTTTTTTTTTTTTTTTTTTTAATAAGGGCAACGAAAATTCACCTAAGGAATTGTATGAAAATTAAGGAAGACTTGTAAGCTTGCAAAAATATTGAATGGGATATTCTTTTTGCTACCTTTTGTAATTAAGAAAAATCAATGTAGAATTAGTATTTTTTTCTTAAACAAAAATCTTGGTAATGTACTATAACCATAATAACCAAGATTAAAATTGGATAATATGTGATTAAATGTTTATGACAATTAAATCTAAGTTATTCTCAAGTTGGTGTATTTATTATTGTCAAAATATGTTGTCTTATATTAGATATATAAGTAAGGATGTTTAATTTATTGTAATAAGAGTATATAAAATATAAAAAGATTGTTTAAGATAAGTTTAGAGTATATACAGTTTTAAATTTATAAATATGTAAAATAAAATTTAAAATAAATATGCTTTGAACATAAATATAACAAAAAGAATACTACTATGCATATTAAGTATATAATCAAACTTACAATAAATATAATATTAAAGTCCTAGCATATATACTAACTATTATAGAATGTAACTATATAGAAAATATTGTAGTCATATTCTTATGTGGTAATCTCCACATTTACTATTGTATATTGCCCTACTCATATATATAGAAGGAGTTGGCTAACTATTAGGTTAAGCCTCCTAATTATTTCTTAACTTGATATCAGAGCCTTCGGCCGTCAAAACTCTTTTCTCCCTTTGCAACTTTGCAGTCGACCCTAATTTTTTCTTCCCCATGGATTCTCCTCCTGCTGCCGCCGTTGCCATCTCTTCTCCTGCTGCAACATCACCGGCCAGTCATCCTCCTGCTGCTGGCCGAGAACAACTTCATGTGTCTGATTCTTCTTCTCATAATTCTGCCGTTCCTTTGCCTCTTATGGGAACACACACTTCAAAAATGGTTCCTCTATCAAACACCCACCAAATTGTGTCGTTGAAACTTACGAACACAAACTATCTCTATTGGAGAATGCAAATGAAGTCATATCTCCTTGGTCAAGGTGTTTTTCACTTCGTTGACGGCTCCTTGCCATGTCCTCCATCTCATATGATTGATGCTTCGGCTGGTTCTTCCTCTACCATCAGCCCTTCTTTTCTTCGTTGGAAGCAACAAGATCAACTTATTTTGAGTGCTCTACTCTCCTCTCTCTCCGTGGATGTGTTGCATCTTGTAGTAGATTGTTCTACTTAACATTGTGTTCATGCAACTACATGGCTCCTTTCAAGACCTTCGGCAAGGTGATGCATCCATTAGTATGTGTATGCAGCAAGCCAAATTGTTATTTGACAAATTGGCTGCTGCTGGTCCCCAATGTCTCTTGAAGATTTCAATCTCTATGTGTTTCATGGCCTTCGCGGTGAGTTCAAAGACTTGGTAACTAGCCTCATAACCAAGGCCGAACCGCTATCGTATGCTAATCTTCATAGCCATCTTCTTACACATGAGTTTCTGCACAAGAATTCTTTTCACTCTATGGTTGTCGGTTCATCCTCTTCGCCTCTGCTGTCTTCTTCTTCTTTGCCGCAGCAGCCAACATTGCTGCCAACACCTCAACTTTCTACTCATCTTGCCATGACTAATCACAGTCGAAATAGGGGACGTTATAGGGGTAATTGGCGTCCCAGCAACAACCAATTTCAGGCCCAAAACAGAGGCCACTTTGCTGCAGACTGGAGGCAGAATCAGTGGCAAAACAGGTGCACCTCTGCTGCAGATTTCAAGCCGAATCATGGGCAGTGGTCTAGACATGTACGCTGCCAAGTATGTTCTAATCTTGGCCATTCAGCTCTTCAATGCTCTCAGTTTCGCAGCAGCACACAGCAGCCCTCTGCTCACCTTGCTGTTGCGAATGATTCTGCTGCAACGACTTGGTTTCCCAACACCAGCGCGAATCAAAATGTGACGCCTGACCTTGCAACTCTAACTGATTCTGCTCCTTATCTTGGTAATGATTTCTTGCATGTTGGTGATGGTAAGGCCCTTGACATATCCCATGTTGGACATACTACTTTATATTCCCCAAAATGTTTGTTTACGTTAACTAATGTTCTTCGTGTGCCTCACATTACCAAACCGTTGTTATCTGTTCAGAAATTCTGTCGTAATAATCATGTTTATTTTGAATTTCACGATTCTGTGTTTTATATGAAGGATCTCGTCACCAAGGAAGTTTTTCTTTCCGGTCGGAGTCATGATGGCCTTTATGTTCTCTCCGAGTCTTCAGCTACGTCAGTTCCTCAAGCTTTTTGGTCTCCTTGCATTTCCGCGACTGCCGACCTGTGGCATCGTCGTTTAGGTCATCCAACTCCTTGCATTCTAAATTTGTTAGTTTCCGATAATAAAATTATTTGTACGTCTAGATGATCTTTTACTCAATGTCAAGCATGTCCTTTAGGCAAGTCATCCCGTTTGTCATTACGACCGACGGGTCACAAAACTTCTACCCCACTTGAATTAATTTTTAGTGATGTGTTGGGGTCTTGCTCCAATCTTTTCTTCTGATCGTTTTTGTTATTTTGTTATCTTTGTTGATGCGCACATTAAATATATCTAGTATTATCCGCTTGTTGCGAAATTTGATGTATTTTCCACGTTTCAACGTTTTCAGACACTTGTTGAGCGTCAGTTTTCTCTTAAAATTAAATCTGTTCAAACTGATTGGGGTGGTGAATATCGAAAATTAAATAAATTTTTTCAAACAATTGGTATTCATCATCGATTAATTTGTCCTCATACTCATGAACAAAATGGCACAGTTGAACGTCGTCATAGACATATTGTCGAAACTGGCCTAACCCTTTTAGGCCAGTGTAATGCCCCATTGTGTTTTTGGAACTATGCTATGGAATCATCGGTATATCTTATTAATCGCATGCCTACTCATGTTCTTCAAAATAAATCTCCTTTTACGTGTCTGTTTCATCACACTCCTGATTATAACTTCCTACGTACATTTGGGTGTCTTTGTTTTCCATTTTTACGTCCATATCATGCTCATAAATTAGATTTTCGGTCTTCTCCTTGTATGTTTTTAGGCTATAGCTCGTCTCATCTTGGTTATCAGTGTCTTGATTTAGAGTCTGGTCGTGTCTATGTCTCCCGTCATGTTCGTTTTCATGAATGTGTCTTTCCTTTTAAAAAGTCTGAACAGGTAACAACACCTTCGGTTCCCCACACTCCACCTACCTATCTTCCATCCTTGCATCCCCCTTCCTGTTTTCAGCTTATTCCTTCCCAAATCAGCAGAACACACAACTCACCTTTGCCCCTTGCCGCACCTCCCCAGCTTGCCCCCTTGCCCGTTGATTCAGCTGACCCTGCCTCACCACCCCACACAACCATACTATCACCACGTGCTTGTCTTTCCAATGATTATTGTGCAGGAACAGGTTCTGACTTGCAGGATTCAGTAGCGGCACAACCTAGCACCTTCCCGGCTTCACCTCTTGGTCTGCAATTTTGTGTTGATCTCTCTTCTTATCCTCTTCAGCACATTCTAGGTACAGGTACTGCTACTCCATGTTCGGCTGCTCCTAAACACCCCATGGTTCTTCGTCCGAGACAGCCCAAGACAACACTGACCACCACCACGGCAGCCACATCTGCTGCTTCCTTCAGTCGGGTAGCTTCTCCTCCCTCGCATGAGCCTCTTATTTTTCCTGATGCTAACAGATATGAGGCGTGGCATAATGCTATGCGTGAGGAAATTCAGGCCGTACGCGCAAACAGAACATAGACTTTAGTGTCGTTTCATCCGTCCATGAATGTTGTTGGTAGCCGATGGGTCTACAAAATTAAACGCCGATATGATGGTAGCATTGAGAGGTATAAGGCACGCCTGGTTACTAGGGGCTTCACTCAGCAAGAAGGTATTGATTACTCAGAAACTTTTAGTCTTGTTATCAAACAGGCAACGATACGCTTAGTGTTCTCCATTGCAGTTTCGAGTGGTTGGAAAATTCATCAGCATGACATTCATAATGCATTTCTAAATGGAGTCCTTGATAAAGAGGTTTACATGAAACAACCTCCAGGTTTTGTTGATTCTGCTCTCCCAGGTCATGTATGTCGATTGCATAAATCTCTATATGGGTTAAAACAGGCTCCCCGGGCTTGGTACACTCGTCTAAATGACTTCCTATTATCCATTGGTTTTCATGCTTCTAAAGTGCATACCTCATTGTTTATCTTCTCGGTTGGTAGCGATATTTGTTATCTTTTGGTTTATGTTGATGATATTCTGCTTATGGGTAATAATGCTATTCTGCTACAACGCCTCATTCAGCTACTGAGCTCAGAATTTAAACTTCAGAATTTGGGTGATGTTCATTATTTTTTGGGTATTGAAGTACAGTGTACTGGTTTGGGACTTATGCTTTGCCAACATAAGTATACATTTGACATCCTCACACGAGCTGGTATGTTATCCTGTAAACCAGTTGATACTCCTATTTCGGCATCCAAAGCCACCATTATGCCGGATCCATTGTTTTCTGATGCTACTCATTTTCGGCAATTTATTGGTGCCCTCCAATATCTCACTTTCACATGCCCGGATATTTACTTTGTTGTTAACCGGGTCTGTCAATTTATGCATGCTCCTACAGAATCTCATTGGGCCACAGTGAAACGCATCTTGCGTTATCTTCATGGTACGGCATCACATGGTTTACATATTACTCGCAGCTCTTCTTTTGCTTTACATGGTTTTACAGATGCAGATTGGGCAGGTAGTATTGAGGATAGAAAGTCTACAGGTGGTTACCTTGTGTTCTTTGGTCAGATGCCGATTTCGTGGAAATCAAGTAAGCAACGCACTGTTGCTCGTTCTTCGACAGAAGCTGAGTACAAAACCTTAGCCGATGGCACGGCTGAAGTTATCTGGCTTCAGTACTTGTTAACGGATCTTCAGATTCCGACTGCTTCTACCCCTATTATCTGGTGTGACAACCTTGGTGCCACGTATTTGTCCACAAACCCTGTATTTCATGCTCGCACAAAACATATTGAGATTGATTATCATTTTGTCCGAGATAGAGTTACGAAGAAGGAGATTCAGATTCATTTTATTTCCTCTCAGGATCAACTTGCCGATGTCTTCACTAAGCCACTTCCTGCTTCTTCGTTTACTGCTTTTAGATTCAAGCTTCGGGTTGATCCTCCATCCTCAGCTTGAGGGGGCGTATTATAGAATGTAACTATATAGAAAATATTGTAGTCATATTCTTATATGGTAATCTCCACCTTTACTATTGTATATTGCCCTACTCATATATATAGAAGGGGTTGGCTAACTATTAGGTTAAGCCTCCTAATTATTTCTCAACTCTAACAATAGAAATAATAATACTTAAATTAAAATAAAATAAAATGTAATTACTTGTTGAAGTACTTTAAATGAATGAAATTTTTGTTGTTTTCAAGCATGAATAATTTATCTTTAGATTTTATTACTTCTCATTTATACAATTAGGATATGACAATGTATTTCTCAAGATTTCAATATCTTCATCTTAGTATACACTTATAAATAAGGTTATTGAACCAAAGTAAAAGAACTTAAATATCTCTCAACAAAGTATATGCATAAACTCTAGATTTTAAAGAAAAAACCAAAGCATAAATAAAATTAAAAATACTCAAAAAAAGCTGAGAAAGCATGAATAAATTTAAAAAACTCAAATTAAAAACTTCTTTTTATATTGAATTTTAAAAGATAAAAGATTGAATAATAAATAAGAATTAATTTTCATCATTATCAATGTTTAATTAACTATCATAAATCAAAAATTAAATTTAGAAAAACTAAAAATTTTTTAAGAAAAAAACTATTTTTTTAAAAAAATTAATTTTTTATTTACCTATAATTTATTTAAATTATGTTAGTTAAACAAATTTTCAATGGTAACGTCCGCCATAATAATGATTTCAAGTTCTTCTAGTCTAGCCATGTTAGCTTGTGCTGCCCGTAAACAGAATAGACGACTGGGGAAGAAGACGTTTGTGAGCACTCAGCAGTACTCGTCCCTCATAATCTCGAATAACAAGACCTAAGCCACAACCTGTAGAGCAAAGCGTCGACTCTGTGTTGATTTTCTCGGAGGATTCAGCTGGTGGTTGCCACATTGACGCCCCTTGGTTGCGAGGCGTTCCACAACCATAATATTGATGGTTCCAGTATTGCTTCCTGATACCTGCTTAAGGTAGCGGATGCAATTTTCAAGATAGAATTTGCAGTTAGCATTCGTTCCTGAAATAAAGAGATGGAGATTTCTGGCATACCATAAAGTCCACGCCAACATTACGCCTTCAGCTGAGTATGAACTTCATGAAGAGTAATAATCTGGCGGCTCGTCCACATCTTCGTGTCCCTGCTGTTTTGTATGCAAGCGCACCACACACACATCCTTGGATATAGGACAGTCTTGAATCAAAAGCAGTATTGATTCCATACGAAAACCACATCTGAAACACCTTGGAGACATTTCTCTTGAATGAATTATCAATAGAAGGAAGAGAGTTATTCATGAAACTGAGACAGAAATGACGAACCTTTATATTGGAAAGTTGGAGCATTTGCATTTTTCTCTCTTAATTCCGCTGTCGCCACTAGAATTTGGCAATAGATTCAATCTTCTCCCATAAACTAATTGCTATAAGTTGGAATGGACTACATTATATATTGCCTTGAATAACATTTCTTTATTAGCCACGGATCACTACCAGAAATTTGACTAAAACCAACGGACTTACTGCCAGAATTTTTCTGCCGGTAATTTGTTTACTGAAGAATGTAAATCTCTTAGTAATTTTATCAGTATATACCGACAGAATTACCGAGGGACTATTTAGAATTTTGAAAAAAAAGCAAGTTGATGACATGGAAGTTTTTGCGGGCGATTTTACTGACAGAATTACCGAGGGATTCAAACCAGGATCTCCGTACAGTGACATGACCCCTTCACCAATAGAATATTTTCGTTGGTGATTCCATCAGTGAAAGTTAATATAGCACCACGCTGTGGACCCTCCCCTATTTCTCCTTCTTTTCCCCCCACCCTTGCATCTAAAGAAGCTGCCCCACCCCCCAACTGCAAACACCCACCCCCCAAACTATCCCCCTTTTCTCAACATAAGTCATCCTTCTTTAACTTTTGTAGTCACAGCATCCGTGTTCTGATTTATTGTGGATTTTGTCATTTTTTATAAGTAAATATATATTTTTTTTAATTTTAACATTAAAATGTCAATGTTATTATTATTTAATGTTTTTTTAGTATATGTATTTTGTTAGTGTATGTACATGTTTTATTGTTTTTTTTCAAACAAACTTGTAGTATGAATGTATATTTTTGTACTTGTTATGGTTTGTTTTAGATTTTGTAAAATTGTATTTGTTTGTAAATTATTGAAACTTATGTCGAATTACCGAATTAGATGTGTTGTGATGAAATAAATAATAGCTTGTTTAACGGGTCTGTTTTAATTTTTATCAATGCTATTACAAAGTTGTAATTTCTGTAAATTTATGTGTATAAATTTGTATGGACGTTGATAATTGATAATGAATATTTAAGAGAAGTTTTAATTAGTTTGTTGGATAATCTCAAGTTAAACCAATATTTTTGCAAATTTATTTATTTAACATAGTTAATTAATACATGTTGTCATCATTATTTTATGGAGGTTCAATAGAAGTTATGGATGATCGTTTATGGATATATCGAGATTCACCATAAGGATTGCGGAGGATGAATTATTGTAATAGGGTTTAGGGTTTTATTAATTTTGCAATATCTATTCCAAGAAATTTTAGTAGAGGCGGTATTAAGTGTCCATGCAGGAAGTGTAAAAATAAAAGGTATCTGCATCTACATGTTGTAATGATGCATCTTCTACACAAGGGGTTCATGGAGGATTACCTGTGTTGCTATTCACATGGAGAACTATTTGTTTGTAATGAGAGCATGGTAGAAAGGATGGTTGAGTTAACGTTTAGTGCTAGCAACGTGCATGGAGTTGTAAATGACAACAATAATTCATACATGAATATAGTTATGGATGCAATGAGAATGAATCAAGGTAATGTCAGTCAATGTCCAATTGTAGAAGAAGAATCTAATGCAGACGCGACCATGTTTTTTGATCTGTTGAGAGATTATGATGAACCATTATGGGATGGCCGCACGAATCATAGTATATTATCGGCCATTGCACAAGTGTTTATCATCACGTCGGATTGTGGGTTGAGTGAGGCTGGTTATGATAAAATTATCGAATGGGCGAGAAGTATTTTACCTGAAGAGAATAGGCTAAAAGAGAACTTCTATGCTGCTAAGTCCATAATGAAACCCCTCAGTTTAGGAAACTAGAAAATTGACATGTGCCCTACATGCTGTACTACCTTGAAAATACTGAGCCGACCTAGTGCATGACATGCGGGCATTCCCGTTACAAACCCAGAACTGACACGGGAAAGACTCTCGTGGCATATAAAAAACTTAGATACTTCCCTATCAAACCTAGATTGCAGAGGTTATTCATGTCATAAAAGACTGCTGAGCACATGACATGACACCAATCACATAATGTGGTTGATGGAGTGATGGTGCATCTTTTTTATGGCGAAGCATGGCAACACTTTAACAGTGTGCATTCCCACTTTTCAGCTGAATCAAGGAACGTGCATCTTGAGTTGTGTATAGACGAATTCAACCCATTCAGGTCATTCGCTGCTTCTTATTCTTTTTGGCTGGTCATACTCACAGTTTATAACTTGCCACCAGGGATATGTATAATGCCAGAGTTCATGTTTTTATCTACAACGATACCCGATCCGAGCGGGCCAGGCCGAAATATAAATGTTTGTCTTCGATCGTTGATTAATGAGTTGATGCAATTGTGGTCCTCCGGAGCTTTGACTTATGATATATCAAGAAAACAAAATTTTCTTATGAGGGTGGCTTTGATATGGACTATCAATAATTTTCCAGCTTATGGAATGGTTTCTGGTTGGAGCCCGTATGGAAAACTAGCATGTTCATGCTGCATGGAAAACAAAAAGGCATTCACACTAACAAACAGAGGTAAAGCTTTTTTTTTTACTGCCACCTTCGTTTCTTGCTAACGAATCACGGGTACAGAAAGAACAAAAATGATTTCTTTGTTGGTAGAGTTGAAAAGGATGTTGCACCCCCTAAGTCTTTCTGGTGAAGAATTGCATGACGTTGTATCAGAGTATGGTGACATTGTGTTTGGTTTCCAATCTGGTAAGCAAAAGTTTTCTTGTTTTGGTTTGACCCACAGTAAAAGCAAAGCATTTTATGGGAGCTTCCTTATTGGAAGACCAATCTTCTCCGCAATAACCTTGACGTCATACACATAGAAAAGAACGTGTTTGAGAACATTTTCAACACCACATGAATGTGAAGGGGAAGACAAAGGACAACATCAAGGCTAGAATGGATACATCATTGTTCTGTAACTGTAAAAATATGAAGTTGGTTTTTGATGGGTCACGGGTCGCAAAACCCAGAGCAAGCTTTTTGTTAAAGAAAAATGCACAACAACTAGTCTACCAATGGCTAAAGAGTCTGCATTTTCCGGATGGACATGCCTCAAACATATCAAAGTTGGTTAATCTGGAGGAATGCAGATTGTATGGAAGGAAAAGTCATGACTGCCATGTGTTTATACAAACACTCATTCCATTAGTTTATCGTGATTTGTTGCCAAATGGTATATAGGATGCACTCACGGAGATTAGTCATTTCTTTAGAGATATATGCTCTAGTAAGTTGTAGAAAAATCACATTGAGTGGTTTGAAATGAATATCGTCGAGACAATATGCAAACTTGAGATGATATTCTCTCCATTATTTTTTGACTCGATGGAGCATCTACCCATACATTTACCATATGAGGTAAAAGTTCGAGGACCAATCTAATATAGATGGATGTATCCATTCGAGAGGTTAGATATTATAGATGTAATGTAATTCATAACGTATTTTCATTGTTTTTTTAATTGAAAAATATTTGTTTAATTCCAATACAGGTACTTGTTCAATCTTAAGAACAAGGTGCATGTTGATACTTTGATATGCGAGGCCTATATTATTGAGGAGATCTCAACATTTATCTTGTACTATTTCGAACCTCATTTGAGAACGAGAATCAACCGTGTTTCATGGCATGATGATGGTGGTGAAGTGTCTTCCAGTGGGAACTTGTCAATATTCTCCAATCTTGGATGACCCACACCTAAAAATACCATAAGGGAAAGAAATTTGTTTGAGATAGAGTTCAGATAAGAACACAATTATGTTCTATGTAACTGTGATAGGCTAAAACCTTTTATTCAGTAAGTATATGTACTACTTAAAATTTGTTAAAAATGTATTATTTATATATTATAATATCATAAACTCATATAATTTTGAAAACCTTGTAGGCAACATCGACAATATTTACTGTCTAATAACTCACAGTTGATCGAAGCCCAAATCTTTCGATTACAAGATGAAAAATTTGTCATGTAGTTCAAAACACATGTAAGTACTATCACAAACTCATTATCTCTTGCAAGTTACTGTATTTCATTACAGAATTCCCGTTTATTGTTCATTGTTGTACTTGATATACAAGGTTTATCAAATGGGAATGAGTGTTGCTATTTCATTGTCTTTACTATGCCTGGGTCCTGAAAGAAAAGTTAAGTGCTGCAATGGGTATTTTGTGAATGGATATGTATTTCTTACTGAAGAGTACAGACATGGAAGAAAGATATCTTATATTTTGAAACATTATTCATCCACCAACTTAAATTATCGAACTTATCGTCATTAGGATCCTCACAACCATAAACCAAAAACTTCTTAACCTTATTTCTATTTTTCACGCTATCTTCCTTTTGTAAATGCCTTTTGAATTAAGCTAAAGTGTTGACATCTATCTCAATGTCATCAATAGCATTAACATCTTGTTTATGCTTATTACCATCCATCACTGGAAGCTAAAGATCCCACAAACCTAATTGCATTTTGAATCTTAACAATTGAAACATTAATCTCTTTCAAGCCATCACACACAATAAGGTTAACAATGTGTGCACAACATCTAATATGCAAATGCTCATTTGACCATATATTAGTTAGCCAATATTTCATTATATTATTCAAATATGAAATAGTCACGTTGTTAGAGCTTGCATTGTCTACTTTAATAGTCAAAAGTTTATCAATCCCGCACTTTAACAAATAATTCTCAATAATTAGACCAATTATCTTACTTATATGATTGGAAACTTGAAAAAAATTAAGAATTCTGTTATGTCAATTCCACTAATTATCAATTCACTAAGCTGTTAAGGACATATATAATATTTTGAATTAATGTCCATGTATCTATTGTTCAACATAATCATTGACCTCTAAGAGTTGTCATTAATCTTTCATTCTCTTCAATATAATATTTCAAACAATCTCTTATAATAGTGACACAAGAAGGAATGTCAAATATAGGTTCTATAGTCCTAGAAGATAATTTAAATCCCTGATCGTCCACAAAATCGGAAGGCAACTCATCAATTATTTCTATTTTTGCTTATACTCGTCTACATTCATCATAATTATAACTTATTGCCTTAAAAGTTCCTACATTTTGATCTCCCGATTCACCCTACTCTTTTTTAGGTTCTAATATCAAAACTTTTTGCTTCCTATCAACCACAAAAGAAGATTTTTGCATACTTTCAAATGACTCCATATATTACTTGTGTCATTAAGAATAGTATGACATGCATAATCTTTTCCACAATACTTACATTCAGCTCTAGAGGCCTTAGGATCACCATCAAATTTTATAAAGTGATCCTAAATTTGCGACTCTTTTCTATCATCAATATTTTTTTGCTTAATGTAAGGATTTAAGGTTGTGTACCTTTATTATTCATGGCGGATCCTACAGTGGTTAATGCTGGGGTAGTGTTTGAAGTTGGGGTATTGGTTGATGTTGGGGTAGTGTGAATGAATGAATCATTTTGATTTTAAAGGTTTTCCATCTACAATTACCAAATGAAAACATGTTAACAACATCTACTTGTTAACATAACATAAAGTCAATAAAGTTATTAACTTGATTTCATCTTGCAGCCCAATTAACCATTCACAATTCTCATGATAATTCTTCATCCAAAAACACAATTTAATAACACAAGTAGAGCAAGAAGTATAAATTGACAAGACATCTTAGTTACATCATGAATTAGAAACTAGAAGAAGGAAGCCAACACAATATCAGATTGACTATTAGGCATAAAAAAATCGACCATACAACCATCCACAATTCAATTCAACATTGAAATACCCATCATATTACATGATTGGCAAGAATCAAATTTTCCAAAATTTTCTCATTAAAACATTTTGAAAATGATAGAAAGGCTTTTTTTCCTTCTAAAATTTAAATAGAAAGGAAAAGCCTATTTTATTTGTATTTAAATATTTTGTTCTTTTTAGTTTCAATTTTTCAATCTAAGCTACACTATATTAGCATAGCTCATTTTCCAACAGGTATACATCACTAGGGAAGGAATAAATAAAGACAACATAGTGACATCTTATGCATTCAAAATAAATGAACAAATCTCAATCTTGTAACTTAATAAATTCATTAATCTCATTGGTAAATAAAATTATTTGTTATTAGCATGTGATTTTATGAAGTATTATTAGTTTAGAAATAATAATAGCAGCAACAACAATGGTAGAGAAAGACCTAGATTTCTATTTTCATAAACTTCCTCCCTTTACTTCTCAGGTAACCCTAGAAAATATTGGTTACTCAGTCCTTGTAAGTTAGGCTCAATTAAAAATGCCATTGATATCTAAAACTACTTTTAGGGTAACATTGAACTTCAAATCAATAAACTTGGTTTTGAACCTAATAATATAAAGTTTAATTCCTTAGTGAATGAGCCAAAGAAATTGCAGAAATTCAAAGAAAAAAATTTTCCATTTCCATCCATCGAGAAATCATAAACATATGTTAAGGAAATAAATAACAAAGAGAGAAATCTTACAACAAAGAAGGGTGTTTAGACTGTTGTTGCGGCTTGAGGATGCTACAAAAACTACCTAAACAACAAACAACAACAAGTTAGGAATGATGACAGACACAAAAATGATAGGAAAAAATTTAGAGAATGAAACATAAATAAAAAACATAAACCAAATGCACACACTTTGTTTAGTTCTTGGCTTAATAAACTCTCTAATGTTACAAGATTAAAGGTTGGGTGTGGGAGAGGGAGGTTGTTGGTTTGCTAGATGTAAAGATGCATATTAAAGAATGAAGAAGAAAATCTGGGGAGGGGTGATAGGTTTTCTAGATCTTTTGGAGAAGAAGATTAAATAAAGATGACGAGGATCTGGCCTCTAGGTGTGGCGTGTGGGAGGCTAGGACCCAGGAGTGTGTCTACGTGAGCTATGAGTGGGGCGGCGGCTATAGACGGGGGCTAGAGTTAGAAATTAACATTTTTCTTTCTATTTAGATTACCCCTACCGGTTCGATTCCGTTGGGGTTTTTTCAGCTTCAAACCTATGAAATCGAAACCGAACCGAACCAAACCAAAAGCTTTTTAAAATATTCTAATTAGTTTAATCGATATTTTTTCATGGTTCAATCTTTTTGGTTATTTTTTTACAGTTTTCTCAGTTTAACCGGTTTTTCGGTTGTTTTGCTCACCCCTAGTTAACATACAGAAAGATGAGTTATGCTTTCGCATTAACATGATTTCTTGGACTTAATTATACTTTTTTTTAAAATTTAAAACTAATTAAACCAAACTCAGAATTAATTCATAAAATATCGATAATAAAAAAGTAATGTTTTCTTATAAAAATGATGGAATTTGTGAAAAGAACTTGAAAAAAAGACCATAAAACATGGTTCCTTGACAAAAGAAAGGAATTCAATTAATTTTATTCATTATTAATTGCAAATATTGATGTGCTTATGATGTTATGATCATGTAACACTAACACAAGATAAGATTAATTGACCACAATTCTCATAAAATAGTGTTTTCAAACTATTATTTGTTAAAATAAGGTTGTCCGAGTCTTATTTATCAGAATAAGGTAATTTAGGTCACTTAGGTACATTTCATTTATCCATATCATTTTTTTTCGTTTTCTTTTTCTATGTTTTTGAAAAACATCAGAGAAAGAAAAATCACTTTTCTATGGTTTACTATTCTATCTCAAATCCCAATTAAATCTTCAATCCTATTTTTTGTGCATATCAGTGTTTTTTCCCCTAAAAAATTCCATCGTGAATTGAATAAATTAATCATTAACTCTTCCAAAAGACATTATCACACATGTTTTGTTTTTGGTGATCACAAAGAATTATCTAGAAACTTAATGTTTTATTGCACAAGTTCTACAAACATGACTGGGATATTATTAGTTGACATGAAATATCTTACAAAACACTTTTTATTATTACAATTTTTGACAACTAAGTCAAATCCAATAACTCCTAGAATATTTATAAAGATCTCATCTAAAATAATTCTCCACCAACCATGATTGCTTCGTGTACAATATTTTCATCAACACCGTAACAATAAATTATATCTTAATAAAATTTACAAATAAAAACTAGTATTGAGGATTTATTACAAAATCTGAATCACTCATCATTTTTTAGCTAAATTTAATCAAACAATAGGAGATTGTGTGATTTGGAACATGGAGTATTATCTTCGAGCTTGAATTAAATATGCCATGTTTCTTGATAAACTTCCTTCAGATTTAGTGTTTTGAAAAATATCTATTGCATTAAAGCTTTAATTAAGGTTAGAATAAGAAGAGTGAGAAGACAAATTTCTATTTATTTTTTTCTAGAGATAGGAAAATGATAATTAAAAAGAAGATAACATGGATTAGTACAATAAACCAAAGTGTTGTATAGTAGTATGGTTTGGTAAATAAGATTAAAATAACCTTATTTTGGGAAATAAAATTTAAAAATAACCTACTTTGAAAACAAACTAGAGATTTATCCTACAAGTTTGCCCAATCGACTTTTAAAATTTAGTGACAAAGAGGTTATTTTCTCTAAATTTTCTATTTTTAATATGAATGACAAGTAGACCTAATTTGAGATCCCATAATTTTCTACAAAATTATCACTTATCATTGATGAAGTCGGGGAAAAACTTCATTAATAAATTGGACTTTTCATAGTTTGTGGCCCAAGATATGTGAGCTGAGCTTCGAGTTTGGACTTGGGTATTCCTGAAAAAAAATAAGCTCTTCGTGGAACAAGAGACTCTCTAATGTTTAAGTTAGTTATGGTAAGAAAAAAATAATGTAAGAGAAAATTGACTCTTGCACCATAAGAGAAAGTTTTGCATCGTGAGACAAAGACTTGCAATATAAGACAAAACTGAGAGAAAATGTAAATAAATATTGAGTAGAAATTTGTGACCTCATCAGCTTGTCATGTTTAATTGGTGACAAAAATATTTATAGACCTTGATCATGTCGGTTCACCTTAAACATGAAAATGGGTGTTACAATTGATTGATAGAAAAATTGGTGTCCACCATCGGTTGTAGTGTCTGACATTGTTATTGGTATAGAGGTTGGTAAATGTCATTGACAATGTTGGTGATAAATAGTCATCGGTGAGAAAAAATGTGTTTGATTTTCTTTGTATAATGATACGTGTTCGCACAATGCTCACTGGTGAAAATTATGGAACTTAACCTATATAAAAGTTGGTACTTTGTAGAGACTTTATTAGTAAAAAGCAAGGAAAAAGTATGCATGTATTGAGGGTGTACAACACTGCTTTTTCACTCATTGGGTTTAATATGTGTATTGGATAGAGTGTCAAAAAAAATGAGAGGGCAGAAAAAAATATAGTTAGGCCTGGTGTAGCCATTTAGGGTGGGGCTCAAGTAGCATGGGTGTTTTTGTTTAGGCCATGACCTAACACAATAACAAATGTGTTTATGTTGGTCATGTTGACCCAAACATAAACAATTTCTTGTTTTCATTTGAGCCACATACCCAAACGAGAACAAAACTTTGGTTGTTATTTGGGTTATGTAGCCTGAATGACAACAAACTATCTTTTTTTTTTATGTACCAAAATTTTCCCCTCCAAGTTTTTCAAACAATGTGTTTGAAAGACTTAACAAGCAAAGCGGAGAAAGAAAACTTACTTGTTTTGTATAAATGTTACTTGTATGTTTGTACGAAAATATTATTGTGGTCGGGTCTTCGTGAGAGATGAATGTTATGTTTTCATGTTAATGTTTTGTTTATAAGATTTTGTCATTGTTTTTGGAGAATGATGCGTTATTCTTTTTAGATAATTGGTCATAGAGACCTGAACGTAAACAATCACAAAAACTGGGAAACAAGTAGACATGGACTTGGAAATGATCCCCAATCCTTTTAAAGTTTTTGAAGACATATATGTAGATTCAATAAAGACATAAAGGTTTTTTATGAAAACACTTTTAAAGACATGTATATGGAGAAAAAACTATTATTTTATTGAAAATTTAAAACATAAAGATACAATGTATGGGATAATCTAAGGATTACCTAATCTCGGATAACTCATCAAATATGCAAATTTCTTTTATTTATTACTCTGGTCTTGTCTCTTTTCTCACAAGTTGTTAGAGGTAACCACCATATTTAAGTGGCAAGTGTGACACACTTGAGTCAATGTTGGTGACCTTTCTTAGTGTCGTTGGATTCATTTCGTCAAAATATTTCCAATGATACCGATGGTGTCATAATTAGAGCTTCGATGTATCTCCAGTGTCTTTTTCTTTCTTTCTTTTCCTCTCTCCTCTCTCCTTCCAATTTAATAATAAAAATAGCCACAAATGAGAGCATGGAAAAGAAAATCAAATTGGTTTTGCGAGTTAGGCTAGCTGACATCATTTATTTGTGCGGATGTTAGAAATTTATTTTAAAAACATGGTCAATAGATTCAGTGAGGCTATATTAAAAATAGAGATCACTTATTTTTATGATTAAAATTATATTAAAAATTATTCTTTAACAAAACTACATTAACATGGACTATTAACATGATTAAAATAAATTATGGGTGTATGAAAAATTGATCTTAAAAAACTATTAGTTAACATGTTTTGTGAAACTCAAAACTCTCTATCCTACATCAAAAGAATACAAGATTTTCTTATAATTTATATAGTAGGATGTTAAGAAGTTAAAAATGAGCTCGTAGGATACTAAAGCTTTTAGAGGGGAGAGGATTAGGTGAAGTATGTTTTGGATTTAAGTTACACACACTTGCTCGACTCGATATGGAATGAGGAGTGGGTGGCCCATAAAGAATTATTAAAAATATCATATTTTAAAGTAAAAAACTTTTAGGTTAATTTTATTTTATTATAGATAATTAAGTGCAATAAATGGCTTCAATTAGTTTTATATCATTTTTTTTTTGTTTTAAAATCCACTGTAAAAAGGGCTGAATGAAAAGTGTTATAGCAAGATTTTTAACTCTTCACCTTGATTTTTCCATATTACACACATTTCTTAGGTTAACACACATTCTTAGGTTTACACACTGGTTTTTTCTTTTTTCCTTTATTCTAGAACTCAAGTTCTATTGTATTGTAGAAATATCTTGAGTCATATTTCCTTGAATTCGTGAACCTTTTTTAGGAGTGTGATTAGTTATGGTGATATTGTTGAAATTCTAGAAAGTTGATTACAATCAATTTATTTTCACTAAAAGATAATCAATAAAATTTTAAAAATAATTAATTAATTCTTTTTAGCAATAAGTTTTCATATGAATCAGACTCTAATTGCTTTAACAAGTGTTACCAAACTATCTGTTTAATATATTGCTTTCTTTACATGTTTTTTTAAGTAATAAAAATTTATTTAATTGATCTTGTTCAAGTTTACATATAACTACAACCAGTTCGATTTGGGAGTCCATTGCAAGGCATTCAGGAATCCAGTGGCCTATAATGTAGTGGAAGCCTCTCTTTCAATAGCCAACCATAAACTACAAGAAGAGGAAGAACATCCTGCACATAATAGCCATATTAATCCTATCCACTACAATATACTTCATTTGGTTTGAAAGGAACAACATAGTTTTCACAGACACCTTCCACCCCAATGCAAAGATCATTCATCTCATACGATCATAATTGGCAAGCATTGGCAGAAAATACTCAATCCCAGAAGCTATATGTGTTTTGTGGAGCATGCACCCCTAACGTTATGGATAGTCTTCTTAAGGTTCAGCCAACAGGTTCTATCTCCAGTTTGTACACAGGTTCCATCTTAAGGATCAGGGCCTGTAGCTAGTCAAGCCAGCTTACCCCTTATTATTCCCATTAGTTTCTTCTAGAATGTGATTTAGACCAATTTCTTTTTTTCGCTTGCTTTGATCCAGGGCATATAGCCCGAACCAAGGGAACCAATCTTCTCTAATTATTTTGTTTTTCTTCTTTGGCCCTTGAATTATGTATATAAACTCTTTTTCTTAATACTTTTTCTATAAAAAAAAGGACCTGAAGCAGCATTTGAGTATGCCCTTTCTTTTCCAATATTTCTATACCAATAACAATGTTTTTATTTTTGTTTTTTGTTTTTTGTTTTTGTTTGATATTTTGAGTGGCAGCTTGGTAATGGCAAGCATGGTTTTAAATTGAAAATTACCTTACCTCCTATAATAAAGAAATTTTTCAGAATCATTTGGAGCTTGTAATTTGAATTATGCCACTAGTCAAGTTAAATTGTATTAATATATTTATTTTAACTCAAAGAGGATCATTTTTATTTTCTTTTTTTCTTTTTCTAGAGAGTTTTAGACGTGTCCAGTGGAGATCATTGTTCAGTCCTTCATCAGAGCCAGAGAACTTAGAACTAATTCTAGTTCTCTACACTACTTTTATCCCCTTAGCATCTAAAAACAATTTTTACTTATCTTTACTCAAAATCAGATCGAGTAGATTGGTGGATCCGAAGTTGCTTAATAACCAGTGAAATTGAGTAGATGCCAGAGCTTTGGTGAGCACATCAGCTAGTTGATCATGAGAACGTACATACTAAGGTTGGATGAGTTTAGCTTGAACCTGCAAACGTATGTAATGACAATCTACTTTGATATGCTTGATGCGTTCATGAAACACCGGGTTAGATGTAATATACATAGTAGCTTGATTGTCACAAAACAGTGTCATAGGAGTAACGCCATGAAATCTAAAATCAACAAGAAGTTGTTTAAGCCAAATCAATTCGCAAGCAACAGAGGCCATAACATGATGCTTTAACACTTGAGCGAGCTACGATGGATTGTTTTTTGCTTTTCCAGGACACCACTAACAGACATACAATAGCCAATGTTAGATCGATGATCGAGATAATTTCCTACCTAGTAAGAATCAGTGTATCCCATGATGTTATTATGACCATTGGGAGTCATAATTATACCACGACTAATGGTTCCTTTTAGATACCGTAGGATATGTTTGACCATACCAAGATGTTGAACTATTGGAGCATGCATATATCCATTGATAAGACTGACATCAAATGTGATATCCGCTCGAGTGATTGTTAAGTAAATTAGTTTACCAACAATCTTCTGATAATGAGTGTAAGAGATAAAAGGTTCATTTAAAGAGTCCAACGTGAATTTGTTGTCTAAAGGGTTGGCAACAGGCTTAGTGTGCAACATATTAACATCCTTCAATAGATCAAAGATGTACTTACGCTGATTAAAGTAACCTTTACGAGAGGCTGTCATTTCAATGCCTAATAAATACTATAAAGGGCCAAGGTCTTTAATCAGAAATTGCTGCTAAAGAGATCTTTTAAGCTGAGTTATGGAATCATCATTATTCCCTGTGATAATGAGATTATCTACATATATTAGTACAACTAGTTTATGAGTGGAACCAAGTTGAATGAACAAGGAGGAGTCTGCAATGCTTCTTATAAAACTGAGACCTTCAAGAGTAATACTTAATTTAGCATGCCAAGCGCGAGAACTTTGCTTCATGCCACATATAGATTTGTGAAGTTTGCAAACTAAGATAGAGTTTCCATTTTGAGGATGTCTGAGAGGAAGTTTCATGACCACTTCTTCTTCAAGATCTCTATGTAAAAAAGCATTGCTGACATCCATTTGGTAGAGAGACCACCCCTGGTTGATGGCAACAGAGAGAAGAACTCAGACAGTAGTCATCTTGGCCATAGAAGCAAATGTCTCCTTGTAATTAATTTAAAATTTCTAAGTGAAACCTTGTGCAATTAGACGAGCTTTGTGCCAATCAACTTCCCCATCTGATTTAAATTTTATCTTGAATATCCAACGATAACCAACAACTTTCTTTCCATCAAGTAGTGATATTATACTCCATGTGTGATTTTCAATAAGAGCCTTCAATTCTTCATTCATGATTTGCTACTATACTGTTTGTGATTGAGCTTCTTTGAAGTTCTTCGGTTCATAAACATTTGATATTGAGGTAAGAAATGCATTATGTGTTGAAGAGAGTCAATGATAAGACATGAATCTGGAAATGAGATACCTCACATTATAGGTGACATAATCTTGCATTCGAGATGACGGTTGACGTGTTCGAAGAGAAGCTCTTCTAGTAGTTGGCATAACATTAAGAGAATTGTGCAGTTCTAGTATACTGGTATTGTCAAGTCGGGGATTGTTGGAATCAGAGGCAGACTGAAGTTGATTTTGTCGGTCAGTCTGGGGTTGATTTTGTCGTAGAACATCGTTGCTGAAAACAGATGTAGCTAGAGGCTGAGCCTGTTGGTCCAGATTGAGAAGAGAATAATCAGAACTGGGAATAATAGACAGAAGTTAGTAAGTATTCTCAATACCAGGCAAGTGGAAAAAATCAAACAAGGTCTCCCCCTGATTTCCTGTAGAAAAATATGGTGTCTTCAAGAAATTAAACATCCCTGGACATATATAACTTCAACAAAGTGTCACAGTATCCTTTTTGAGTTGTGGAGTAGCCCAAAAATATACACTTGCATGCTTTAGGATCCAATTTGTCACGATGTGTAGCCGATAAATGCATGAAACAAGTGCAGCCAAACACTTTAATGTGAGATATATCTGGAATTTTATCTTGCAAAACTTCAAGAGGAGATTTAAATTCCAGCACTCGGCTAGGTAAGTGATTTACAAGATAAGCAGTTGTAAAGACTCCATATGACCAGAAATCTTTTAGAACATTCATTGAAAGCATAATGATATGAGTTTTTTCAAGCAGATCATGATTTTACATCCAGATATCACGTTCTGTTTAGGTGTGCCAACACAGCTAGTCTGATGCAACATTGCATTAGAACGTAAATATTTTGACATGTTTTTGGACATATATTTGGTGTCATTGTCAGATCGAAGAATTTTAATATGAGCAAAAAACTGATTAAGGGTGAACAAATGAAAGTCTTTAAAACAATCGAATACATCATGCTTAGTTTTTAGCAAATACATCCAAGTAACTCTAGAGAAATTATCGATGAATGTAACAAAATATTTAAAACCATCAATGAAAGTATAGAAAGGTCCCCATACATTTGAATGAACAAGTTCAAAAGCATGAGTGGTTTTTGACATCGAAAAAGTAAGAGGAAGTTTTGTAGATTTCAAAAAATGACAAATCTCACAATTGAGAGGTTCATGTATTTGAAGCGATTTTATTTTACTAAGGACAAACTCTGAAGGGTGAGCTAGATGATAATGCCATAAGAGGATCTCATGTGAAGTATTAGTTGTTGCTTGAAAGCCCTTGGAGGCTTGAGATTTATAAGAGATATAATAAAGACCATGTAGAAAAAAATCATTCACTAATCATCTTCTTGGTGACAAGATCCTAAAACACATACTTGAAAGGGGTAAAAATCACTTCATATTAGAGTAGATGTAATTTACTAACAGAAAGTAATTAAAATGGAAATGATGGTAAGAAAAGAGCATCTGACATTATCTTATCAAAGAGTATGTCGATACACGACGTCGCACGACGACTCCACTTTTTGTTTATTTAACAAAAAGGGTTTTTTTCTTTATTGGGGGAAATGAAGATTTTATTGGAGTCGCTATCTAGTAATTTGAGGGAATTAGAAATCCCAAATTAGACACTGGTCCCAAAGATTTAGGTACTGGGTTAGTTATGATTAAGGGAAGGTAGACACCACCCTTAAAACATCCTTTCAAAAGAAAAGTTACCCTTCCTTGTGTGTTTTTTATTTGATTCAAATGCTATTATATTTTGAGCTTATTTGCAATTTTGTTTTGTTAAAAATTGTTAACGTCGGTCCCTAAAATAGGAGACACGTTAAAAATGACATCAGTCCCTCAAACTAGGAGACTCGTCTAAAATATTGACGTTTGTCCTTAAAAAAGAGAGTTACGTCTGAGTTACCAAAAGAAATAATAATGGACATAATCCATATTTGGTATTTAAAATTTTGACATCAGTCCTTTTTCTGTAAAAAAAAAAAAAAAAGAGACGTGTCGACAAACAATATTCATAGGAGATACATCAAAAATGACATCAATCCCTAAAAAATAGGAGACTCGTTTAAAATATTGATGTTTGTCTCTAAAAAGGAGAATTACGTCTGGGTTACCAAAAGAAATAATTGACATAATCCATATTTGGTATTTAAATTTTTGACATCGGTCCTTTTCTGTAAATAAAAGAGACATGTCGACAAACAATATTCATTTATAAAACAAAAATTATTTTGATATCGTTGAGAAATGGGTATAACCACACTTGAGAATTGGGCTTTGGACCTCATGAACGATGACATAATAAGATGGGTGTTGGACTCACGTCGTTATTCCTTTTATATTTCTTTTTGGTTTTTTTGTTTTTTTCACATGCAATAAAATTTACAAGTATTTATATATATAAAAATATCAAAAATACCATTAGGAACCCAAAAAATTACTTGAGTGCCACTGTATAGGTAAAAGACTGAAATACCCTTTGAATTTCTTTAAAAAATTTGAAAATGCCCCTGGTGGCGCTTGTGGCTCACGCGCGGTTACTGTTGGAGGCGGTAAACTTTTTCGGCGAGGTTTCCGGTCAACAAATGGTTGATTCTGGTAGATATGAGGGAGAGGATTCTGATGAAGGTGGTTTCGACGGCCGTTGAAGGCTGATGAGGGAGAATCGTCGATTTGAAGCTTCGGGTGGCCGATGAAAATCGCGGCCTTTTTCCGACCAGATAGGGAAGAGAAAACACTGAAACCGGCCAGGTTTTTCTGTATAGGAGTCTAGTAACCTTTTTGTGGTAGTTCGGAGGCTTCAAACGGCCAGAAATAGAAGATCGGATGAGAGAGAGAATTGTCATTGAGAGGAGAGAGAGACTCTGAGATTGTGCTACGGTGTGAACGTTAACATGGTACATCGGTGCAGCTGAAGGTTGTAAACCGTTGGATCGCGGATGAACTGATCCTTCTGCTGTGATTGGCTTGATCTGTAAGTTGATCTGACGGTCTGGATGAGCTGATCTTTGATCTGGTATGGCGCGGTATACTGAGAGGTTGGTACACCGGGTGACGTGGCACAACAGGATTGAAGGGCTGATTGTTTTAAGGGCTGAGATGGATTTGGGTTTTAATCTAGTGTGGTAAGCCATATTGTATTCTTTTAAATCAAAGGTCCAGAACTAAATACTATTAGATCTAATGGTTGGGATATTTTTGGGATTTTCAAATGTTTTTTTTTTAATCAATATCTTACTAGTGTGAAGGAATAACAAAAAAAACTTAAATAGTAATCACAAATCCCTTTCTTTCTTTCTTTTTCTTTTTCTCCCCCTTTCTGGTGAATTGTTATTGGCTATTTATAGCCAATAATGAGGGACATCAAGATCTAATGCAGGTGGCACGAATCTATTTTAAAGAAAAATCTCATCGCCACAACTACTTCGCCTACCATCGGCATAACTGCCCCGCCTGTTATGACAAATTTCTGCAATATTGATTTTGTTTTATTACATATAATAATAAATATTTATATAGGTAAAACTAAAAAATGACGGTTCTGACTCAAAATGACCTGAAACTTATTTTTTTACCCTGGTCGACATGGTTTGAATTGACTCGGTGGACTCGATTTTGATGGAAAGATGTGGTTGACTTGAGAAAAATATATTTTTGAATTTTAAACTTTTTCTTAATTTTTTTTGGATTTTTATGAATAATAATAGAAATAAAATAACATTCAAGAAAATATTGGTGAATCCAAAATTGGGTTACAACAGAGTAGGTTGATCTTTCTATTCCTCTTGACATAAGCATTTTTCCTATTAGCAACAGACACAAAGGTGGGATGGACGAATGACTTAAAATCATGAATGATATTTAATTTGTTTGACATGTGATTAGTGGCCCCAGAATCAATTATCCAAAGATCATGCAAATTTACAAGTTTTGATGCAGTCATGAAAGCAATCAGTTTACCTTAGCTATTTTTTAGGTCTTTTTTTGCTAGAAAATCAGCAAAATGACGGAAAAGGGCAGTTGAGTGCTTCTGGTCTTGACTGGTTGGTTGATCATGTAACTTTCCTTGGCCTTGCTTGACTTGCAAATAATTTGCAAAATCAGATATTAGGATTGCAAGATTGGCAAAGAAGGTCTCAGTGGAATATGCATGGTTATGTGCAAGCTATAACTTATGATTACTTACACGTCTTGGTTGTCTCCTCTAATACTTTACAAATTTAGGCTTAATTTCAGGATGCGGAAGCCAACAACGATTCATATGATGACCAAGATTATGGCAGTGTAGGCACTTCAAATTAGTTCATTTCCCTTTGTAAGATTTATTATCAAATAGTGATTTGTATTAACCATGAGACTGACCATGATCAAAGATTCCAGAGTTCATATCTTACGATATCAATTTGGTCTAATAAGCATGAGTATCAGATACTCCAACTTCATGAGTCATTATCTTTTTACATATTTCTTCACGTTGAATGGTGGCGCAAACTGACTTTAAGGATGGCATTTTTGGATTCATCAGAATGTGGCTTCGCAGGTCATCAAAATCTAGACTAAGACTTGCCAATAGTTGAAAAATTATATCCTCCTCAATTCCTTTTCGTAGTATGGCAGCATCTGTAGTGTGAGAGTGATACATTTCCAATTCATTCCATAAGCTTTTAAAGCTTCCTATTAGCTGAACAAAAAGGTTTTCCTTCTTGGTGAAGGTTGGCAACTTCACGATGAATTTGAAAAATCCTGACAGAGTTATTTTGATTTCCATAGATATCACGAATAACATCCTAAAGGTCCAATGATGATTCTAAGAAACTAAAAATCTTAGCAAGGTTCCTTTCTATGGAGTTGAGAATCCAGGACATAACCAGTTGGTCTTTGGACAACCATGCTTCATATTTCAGGTCATTCACTTCAAGAGAAATGATAGAACTATTTATAAATCCCGACTTAAATCTTCCACCAAGGACAATAGTGGTAGCCCTTGACCAAAGAAGATAATTGAATTCATTCAATAATAGAGAGCACAATCTTTGGGAGGTGTTTGTATCATCTAAGTAATTTGCTAGTGTAGAGATCTTTGAGCTAACGTTAATGGCATCCTTCAAGTGATCTTTCATGCTAGCACAACTGAATCTTCCTATAGTTTAAAAATTCAGAGAACCTACTATGATATCACAAAGAATTTTGAGACAGTGATTGGCGGAAACATCATTCTTACTCTTTCTTTTGTTGTATACATGTATATATAGCAGAGAAATTATTTGGCAAGGAAAGACAATCTTGCATATAATATCTCCCATGAATCTTGCTAAGATTATATACTAATAGTAAAGAACACAACCATATCTAAACTAGGTAACAAATAAATTAAATTATATTAGGCAATGGTATAATGCTAGAATATCTGCAGTATCTTCTTCGTCAATATCTGCGGATGTCTTCTGCAGTATCTCCAATAGTTTTCAGTACTCCGGCAACTTCACCCCACGTGAATTGATTTTCCAGTGTCAGACAGGAAAGAGGTTGAAAGATATCAACGACGGCATTAAGAAGACGCAAAAGATCTTGAAAGCTTATTTGAAGACAATTGAACAGCAAGCATTCATGATGACTGCAGCAGCATTCACGTGAATTGATCTTGAACCTCCCATGGTTTGATACTTTGATAGATGATACAAAAAGATAATAGGCTGGATTCTTCCTGAAAAGAGGATATTGCTCCAAGTTGGGATTGTTGGGATAGGGGTTTTAGGAAAAACCACCATGTCACAGAAGATTTTTAACAGTAAACAATTAGTTGATCGCTTTGTGAAGAGGGTTTGGGTCTCATTATCTCAAATTGTCAGTGAGGAAGAGATCATGAAGACAATGTTGAAACAATTGGGTCAGTATGTCAATGGTCTGGATATGGCTCAAACGCTGCCAAAGATTAAGCGACCGCTTGAGAATAAGAACTGCCTGGCTGTAATGGACATGTTTGCAGTGCTGAAGGCTGGTGAGACAGAACGTGTGCAGGTCTACCAAAGAGGGAGGGATGGAGTAGTTGCATAATAGTCACTACACAAATAGAAAGTGTCGAAACAGAAATGGGAGTTGAGAAAGCACGGATTCATCAGCCGAGAATTCTCAATGAAGAAGAAAGTTTGGCATCGTTCAGCAAAATTGCTTTTCATCAAATGAGGAAGCAAAACAGCATTCTGATTTCGAATAGGTGAGGAAAAATAAAACGAAATCGAAAGAAAGCGAAAAATTCAGTCATGGCTTCTTTACATCTGAGCTATGATGTGCTTCCCCATTTGTCTGAAGCAATGTCTGTTGTGCTTTTCGCTGTATCCGGAGGATTCTGAGACAGGCGCTGAGCAATTAGTTCATTGGTGGATTGGCGAGGGTTTCAACGAGGGCAGAAATGCAGCAACCACAATGGAACTGGCCTTTGATTATCTGTCAGAACTAATCAGCAGATGCCTAGATGACGTTGTGCAGCACACAGATTATGATGAAAGAGTCAAGTAACACTAGAAGTGCAGACAAAACATTCCTTATTATACATTCATTCTAAATAACTTCTTAGATTATCATCCTCAATCTATTAATTTCTCATGCCTGCGGGTAATTTCCTTTGATGCCCATATTAATTTTCAAATTGATGTCATTAATCATTTCTTGTAAAATTGTTAATTATGAAAATACACAAGATCTTATTGTTGTTATTAACTATCATTTTTCCTTGATAATTAATCAAAACTTTAAAGAATATGTAGATGTTAATTTCAAATTAATATCATTAATCATTCCTCATAAAATGATTAATTAAAAGAATGACGACATTAGTTTATGATATTATTAGCTACCATTTTTTCTTGATAGCTAATCAAAACAAGAATAGTTATGCTGATACGAAGGTATTCAAACTTTTTCTATTTTTCAGGAAAACTAATCAAATTCATTATTTTTTTTATTGAAAAATTTTGTTGATATTAATAAATTTTATTAGTAGTGTTAGTTTTTTTTTATCAAAATCAACTAATTAAATAAATATATATCAATATCAATATCAATATATCCTATTATATCATTTACCTTACAAATCCTGGGATAGCTAATCATTTCTTTGCGGTATTGAAACTTATCGTTCAAAATTGTGGATGTCAAGATCCTATGAACATCCTTAACTTTCATGTCCGAAGCAATTAATCAGATTACTCTATCTATTTTCTTCTTCTCTTTTATCCTTTTCTTTTCGGTAGATTAACAAATTTTCAAACTAATTCAGGAACATAAAAAAACATAACTAACAATTCTATGGATGGAAAATTTACAAAAATATAGGTATTAGATACCTGCTTGTTGTGTATAATGTTCTGGCACCTACTCTGCTTTGCAGTCTTGCTGTCGAAGGCTCTTCTGTCAATACATGACCAAATCTATCATACTCAATTTTTTTATGCAAATTCCATCACTTATCCCAAGACAATTAAAACACTTCCATAATATTAAAAATGAATTTGAGCGTGGCACTCCTAAACAGAGGCTTACAGCTTAGGGTACTAAAAGTAAATATAAATGAAGAGGAACTAACAGTCCAATCACATCCGAAGCAACTTAAGGTTTTGTCTATCAACACTGAAGGATATGTTCACGAAGAGACTTTCCAGAAGCTGGATAGACTTTCCCCTCCTCCATATCTGGAAGAGTTGTATCTCAGACATTATCACGGAGTACTTACACCGCAATGGACTCATCCCACAATATCACTATGCCACTTGCAATATCCTTGCATTGGAAAAGGAGACATAAAGTCCACAAGTCCTACCTTTTAATTAGGGTTGTAATGGCACCACTTGAAAGGTTGAGGGCTTATGTTTGAAGTTTCTTCCAAGATTGCAAATGGAGTGGGGGAGATGGAGGTTAGCCACTGTACACGTTCAAGTCATTCCCTAGTAACACAGACAAACTAGGGGTGGAAAATGAGAGGGATAAATTTGATAATTGAAAGATCGAAGCTGGAAGGAGCACAGCTTCGATATCAAATAATCTGCAGAAGCTAAGAGTCCTAGTTAATGTTTTAGTTGTATCCAGCTAAGTCAATTATTCTAACTGATATATCTGCAGTAGCAAATGTAGATGAACTGGCATATCATACTAAAAAAGAATACAAATGTGCTCCCATGATAATATTGCATGCATGCAGTTATAGCAAGCTAGCAAGGGCTATCAGCCATCTTAGAAGTTCTCTCGGACACTGAAATCAAATTCAAGCGCTTAATTGCTAAATGCAAACATATTTTTTATTATTTTTTCATGCTAGGTTTGAGACAGAGAACCCATGTGAAATTTACCACCAAAATTTAACTCCGATCACCAAAGCACCACTTGCCAGTTTCACCTATCTTGCTCCTGGCGTGGGCTCTCCGAAGAGTAATGGAACTACTGTACCTGTTGAAGGAATACATTAGGATTGTTTATTAGGCCAGAGCTGTCCATCTAGTTTCCATGTTAAAAAAACCCATCTCGGAAAGAGGGTTCACCGAAGAAAAATGCAATCAATAATATGGGCTGCAAACGAAGTCAGAATTGTCGAGCCTTGCTCAAATACAGGCCTGTAGTCCTAACAACCAGAATTTCGATATACAAATCACACAACTACAAGCAATGAGCTAGCCAATGCAGACTTAACCTTGATTGACCTTACAAATCTGTTTTGTTCATATTACGAATGACAAATGTAAGAGATGGAAAGTAGCCCAGCACCTGATGTACCCTCTAAAACACACACACACAGAAAGATGATAGTTTATAACCAGAGTGGGTCTGCTTTTATTAACACAAAAAAAAAATCCAAGCATTGATACCTTATTATTATCTAAAAAAAAATCTTGAAAGCAAAATCGGATGTATATTTAATGATATATGTTTAATATTGATACGGTAAAATATTTAATATTTTTTTAAAATAATAAGATGGTAGCATATTGAATCGATATGAGTCAATTTGAGTTAATCAGTTCAAGTTACGTCTTAGATCATGAAACCATGATAACCCATCAAAAACAAATAGAAAACAAATAAAGATGTCCAATTTTCAAGCAACTTAATGTTAAAAGACAAAATTAAAAATAAAAATATTCAATTTAAAAAAAACAAAAAAACCGAATCAATTTATTAATAAACTTTTATCTCTTAAATTATTTTTTTCATTTAATAACACAATAACCAAGTACGTGAGACTCTTTTTGTATCAAATTATTTTATTTTTAAGAACTAAAGGTGTGAGACTGAAAAAAAAAAATACATTAATTCTTTTTTAAAGTTAAATAACAAAATGAGATTATTTTCAAGGCAAATATTTTTATTTTAACTTTAAGGAGCTGAAAAAGTGAGCCAACCCACATGTCTAGCCCATTAAAAGAGCCATGGCTTGTGCACCAGGTTTAAAATCAAGAGTTAAAAATAAAAAAAAATAAAGTTTAGGACTAAAATGAATTTTTGGTAAATTAAAAGGGCTGAAAAGTGATAATGTAAAAAGTAGGAGGAGCAAAGTATATTTTTTAGCTAATTTTGAAATATCAACCTATTTTTCCTGCCTTTTTTAGTTTGGTTCTCTATCTTTTAATCTTGCCTTTTGCTAACAATTTTAAAGCAATTGGTCATCAATTTGGGACCTAGTCTACAGTGAAAAAATTAAGGATCAAAATAAATAAAAATAAGAAGAAAAAGATTGTTACTCTAGCCTATAGTGATTTGTGAGTGAATGCACAATGCATGTGTAAAAATTCCTTTAGTTTGTATTTATTAATATTATCATTTACTAAGGGCTAAAAAGCACTTAAAAAATATGAAAATAGAGTTGAGCTAAATCATTGCCTACGCTATGCCACGATTCATATTAAACTGTTTTTAAAATATAAAAAACATATTTGAATGTTGTTAATGCGGCCTTAGCAAAAAAAAAAAAAAAACTATATAAAAATTGACATGATATAACATAGTCAACCTAGGAGGTTCAAAGACAATCTGGATGATCGATAAAAATATAGTTTGATTAAAAAAAATCAAAATGATATTTTTTAAAAAATATTGAAATGACAACATATTAGATCGACTCAGATCAACTCGGGTTAACTTGCCAAATTCACTACCTAGATTATGAGACCCTAATAACCCTATAGAAAGCAAATAATAAAAAATTATTAAACCTAATTCTTAATTAACTCAATGTTGAAGTATGAAATTGAAAACAAAATTCAATTAAAAAAATAAGTCAAATCAACTTGGGTTAACCTGTCAAACCTTGGTCATTACACCGGGATAACCTCATAGAAATCAAATTGAAATAAATTATTAAGCTCAATTATCAATTAACTCAATATTGAAAGATGAAATTTAAAGAAAATCAATAAAAAAAAAAAGAAAACAAAAACCTCTTGAGTCAACCGAGCAAACCCGTGATTCAGGTCATGAGACTGATATGACCTCATAGAACTCAAATCAAAACAAATTATGAAGTATAATTTCCAACCAATCAAATATTAAAAGATGAAATTGAAAAAGTTTCAACTAAAAATTGGAAAAAAAAACCCAAGTCAACCAATTTTGAAGTATTAAATTAAAATTAAAAAATGACAAAAAAATAACCTAAATCAACCCGGGTGAACTTGTCAAACTCGAGTTAAGAGATCAAGATAACTTCATAAAAAGAAAATAAAAAAAATATAAAGTTCAATTCTCAATCAAATCAATGTTGAACGATGAAAGTAAAAAAAAAAATCAATTAATAAAAGGAAAAAAACTCAAGTTAACCCGACTAACTCACAAAACTCCTGATTCGGATCATAAAACCATGATAATCCCATAGAAAACAAACAAAAAAAATAAATTATGAAGTTTAATTCTCAATCAATCCAATGTTGAAGGATGGAGTTGAGAAAAATAATTAATTAAAAAAAAATTCGAGGTAACACATCTAACCTGCAAAACTCGTGACCCGAATCATGATACTAGAATACTCTATAAATAGCAAATCAAAATAAATTATGAAGTCCAATATCCAATAAATCCAATGTTGAAGGATTAATTTTAAAAAAATAAGTTTGAAATAAAAAAAATCCTAAAACATTTCGAGGAACAAAATATAAAAGTTCTTTTTTAGGATCAAAGTGTACAAGACCTTGTTATTTCATTGTTGATTGCTATCGTGAAATTCCTAAATCTTTTAGTATATATGAATGAAAAGTAAATTAAAATAAATTATAAAATCTAATACCAAATAAATCCAATATTCAAAGATAAAATTGAAAAAAATAAAACTAAGTTTGAAATTAAAAAAAAAAATTTAAATACAATGATCAAAATGTAAAAGTTTTTTTTATCAAAGTATAAAAGACCTTGGTATTTCACTGTTTATTGTTATAATAAAATGTAAAATTCTTTTAGTATATGTTAATAATAAGCAGATCAAAATAAATAATAAAATCTAATATTCAATGAATTTAATATTAAAATTAAAATTAAAAAACTACTCGGTCAAATTATAAAAGTGCCTTTTTAGGATTAAAGTCTAAAAAACCTTTACATTTCACTGTTTATTGCTGCAGTGAAATGCTAAGGATTTTTAATATATGTCAATTAATAATTAATAATTGGATGTGGAGCACTTGGGCTGAGCTGATGGGCATAAAGGAGTGTCAAGAGATGAGAAATTTCGTTTGGAGCAAAAATGTTCACTGTTCAGGGGTACTGGTACACTAAACAGTTGATTACCTTTAGTATTAACAGGAAGGATAATGTGCTGGCCTTCTCTTACTAAAATTAATTTTTTTCCCATCACATTTTAAATATGCCATCCATGTTCATTTTGGTGATTTGTAAAATAATGATTTTTCTTTAGACTCGTACTAAAATTTAACTAGTTTTTTAACCCTTACTATATCATGGGTTAAATTATTATTTTTTAACCATACAAAAAATAAAAAGATGTCACAGAGCTTAAAATTTAACTTATTGGATCGATCTAAACCAACTCATGATCCGAGTTGTAAGACTATGATAGTACTATAAAAAAAACAAATCAAAACAAATTAGGATGCTAAATTTCAATCAATCAAACAAAACATACAAATACAAATATATTTGTATTTAAAAAATATTCAATTTGATAAAAAAATCCAAAAATGAAATTCAAGTAAACCAAGAAAAAAAATTAAACCCATAACTCGAGTTATAAGAACAGAATTCCCCCACAAAAAATAAATAAATAAAATGCATGTTATTAACCAACTCATTGTCAAAGTACGAAATTGAAAAAAAATAATTTTAAAAAAATAATGGAAAAAAACTTGAGTTAATCCGGGTTAATTCATCAAATTTACAACTTGTATTATAAAACAATGATAAATTCATAGAAAAAACTATGTTTTTTTTAAATAAACTTTAATTTTTTTCACGCCATAATCTAAAAAAATATATGGATGTACATTTTTTAAAATAAGTTATTTGATTTTATTTAAATGAAGTTAAATTTTTTAAAGGAAAGCCCTTAAAAAAAAGAGTCAAGGAGTCTGGGTCTGCCACTTGCCCGCACACTTGCTCTTTATATTTTATTTATTTTTTGCAAATGACACAGCAACATATTGTTCATTTGTCCAACTCCAAGCAACACTCTGATTACCATAAAATCAGGATAGGGTATTTTTAACTCTAAAAAATTATTTATTATTTTTTTAATTAAAAAACACTTATAAAAAAAATAAAGAAAATAGACCACTTTACTCACTACATTGTGGAATGAATCCAAAATAGATAGGGTTGACTTTGATATAATGGTTAAACCCAGTAAATCAAGTTAATAAGAAAAAAAAAACTTGTAAATTTTAAGGGGTATAATTTAACTAGTCAGATTCTGGATTTATTTTTTAAAGATTATCAGTTTGAGTCTCACAAATCTTAAAGCTACTGGAGGCTTATCTGGTTATTAACTTCAGGGTCCGTGAGATTAGTCGATAATACACATAAACTAGCTTGAACATCCAATTAGAAAAAAAAACTTGTAATTCATTACCTGATTCAGACAAAAAAAATTAAATTGAATCGAAAAGGGTTCGCCCCTGCCACCAGACCAATACTCAAAAGGATTTATGATCTGTTGACGAATCATCTGACATTTCATTTTCCTTTCTACATTGCAGATGAAGCAGAAACAAAATCATCATCAAAAGAACATAGGGCAAATTAAGCTTCCACGTACGTCCATTTGTTATCATCATCTTGTTAGGGGCTGCTAACAATAATATAGCCAGATGACCTGAACAATTGCTTCCAAAAGCACTAAACAAAGACATGGAAAGTGATAGGCATTTCTTGCTGCCTGCAACTTTGTAGTTTCAACGTAGTTATCAGTGATGGAAACTGCAGTGGCCACAGAGTCTAGTTGTTATCCTGATGTGCTAGCCAAGTGGGCACTGCTTTCTTTATCAATTTTCTTGGAGCCTGTCCTTTTCCACCCCATGTCTGGCATCAACATCCATCATTTTATAATTGTAGCCTCGAAGACGAAGACCCCGTTCGCTGAGACTAATTAGATGAAGATGGCAGTGACGGATGTAGCAAGAAAGATAGTTAATTACAAAGTCTATCTTCCACTGTTCGAGCGCAAGACTAGCATCAGCATGTTGAGAGTGTTGTTACTTGTAAAATATCGCAAGGCATGTTTCTTGCATACCCATTAAAGAATGTGTTTCAGTAGCAATCAAGACTGATGTCGAAAGTTCCAATAACATCATCAGCTGGTTACTAAGGTTATGTTCGGGATTGTAGTAGTGGTTACAGTTATGGTTTAAAGTGTTTTTTTATTTATAAATACATTAAAATGATATTTTTTTTATTTTTTAAAAATATTTTTAATATCAGCACATCAAAACGATCAAAAAATATAAAAAAATAATTTTTAACAAAAATAAATTTAAAATTTAAAGAAATATAGTTTCAACTCCGTTCCCTAACAAACTATAAATCTGATCCAAGCCAATATATAATATTGTAAGTTTTAATAACATCATTGTCATTAAATTTTTTAAAAATAATATAATTAAAAAAATATATAAAAATCAATGAATTTTGATTAAATCAACCTAACTTCTTGAATAAATACTTTCCTGTCATCTATCCTGGGGTTAGAAGTCTTGTTAATCCCTTGAACTTTCTTATATAACAATTATTTTAGACTTATGCTAAGATGGAACCATCCTTATATTTTTAATTTCGACAATGCTAGATGTTAGGAAGACAGACAAAACTTATCAACACACAAATCATAAAAAAAAAAAAAAAATGGGAATTCAATAACCAAAAATAAAATAAAAAAAATCTGCTAAATTAGCTACTTTTTCCCGTCGTCTTATATACAATTAATTAATTAAATATTTGAGAAAAATATGAATCATTATAAGGCTTCAACCTCCTAATAATCTCATTGATTAATGCCTATAAGCAGTGTTTGACATTGCATTTTGAAAGAATTTTTTTAAAAAAATTGAAAATTATTTATTTATTTATTTTACTTTAAATTAATATATTTTTGATGTTTTTAGATTATTTTGATGTATTGATGTCAAAAATAATTTTTAAAAAATAAAAAAATATTATTTTAATATATTTTAAAATAAAAAATAATTTAAAAAAAACCATTATTATATTTTCAAACAATATATACAGCTGAGCAATACCAACAGTTACAGAACTATACTGTTGATGACAATTTCTTGGGCCCAAAATGGGCTCATAGGGGCAAGAAAACAATGTGAGATCTCTCCCACGTGTGGGTAGGGTTTTCTTAAGGGCCAGCCTAAGTCACCATTCAGGATTACACGTGTTCATGTCCGACGATGTGACGTGTCGTAGAATCACCACCGTGTGAGGTGACAAGTGGCTGTTTTGCTTCCAACAATTTCTAGTTGGGCCGTCACCCTCGGCTTAACAGTTCACGTGGATTTGGGCCGAAAGAGATTTCTTTTTCCTTATTATTTTTTTGTTTTGTAGCTTTAAACTAACACAAGTGTTGCTTAATGACTTGATTTGTTGTTTTTTTTTTAGTGTTTTTTTTAAAAAAACTTTATTTAAAAATATATTAAAATAATTTTTAATTTTTAATTTTTATATTTTTATATCAGCACATCAAAATCATAAAAAAAAACATTAAAAAAATTAATCTAATGTTTTTTAAAGAAAAACGTGTTTTTTGAAATTGATGTAAACAGGAAAGGCATTACCAATACATCACCTCATGATTTTTGTCTATTTCATTGGTTTTGTTTTACCTAAATTTTTTGGACCCACTTTGGACACTTTGAGTGATTAATAATTTGGAAGAGATTCTTTCTTTCTTTCAACTTGTTTGTTTGTTGCTATTCAGGCAAAGGAGACACTGATTTTCAACACTGGATTTTGGGGAGCTGTAGTGGATTCCCCCAACCTCAAGATATTGACTCACTGAAACAAATAACTACATCTTTGTGGATGAATTGAACCCTATAATTTACAAAGAAAGAGAGAAAAAGCTACTCTCATTTTGTCTTTCGAAGCCATGTTTGAGCTCATTGTTGTTGTTGGACTCTCATTGTCTATCAAAATAAATCAGCTTTGTCCCATTATCAGCATCACTGAAAACCATAAATGGCTACATTCAGAGTCATTGCTGGCTTAGTTGCTTTGTTAAAGCAATGGCTCAATCAGCGTCAAAGTCTCAATCAATCCTCATTTTTCTTCAGCAGGTGCTTTCCAGATGGTTAGAATAGCAAAAGATAAGCATAAAAGTTATGGGTTAAGGGTTAGGGTTAGCCCAAATTCATGCACAAGACAGAAAGATACAATTCCATGTCCCTTCACAATCCATCAATCATGCTGACAAGAAAAATCAATCATTTGACTCGTCCCATGTCTGAAATTAGACATTTATTTTTTTTCTGAAAATACATTCATCCATGAATCGATACTTGTTGTTATTTCGTGCACTCCTATGATCTCTCTACTACACGAGAGGAGCCAACCAAGGCTTGCAATAATATTTATCATTTCTAATTTCTGTTTTTACGAGTTACAATTGATCAAGTTGTTAAAATCTAAAATGAAGAAAATTACATTTGATTTACCTATTAAGTGATATATATATATATATATATATATATATATATATATATATATATATATATATATTTCTTTCCATAAGATCATGTCCTTTTATGTCATTATAATATTATAAGTAAAGATGATAAAAGATAGAATATGAAAGTTTCTCGTAAATTTTCAATAAACAAATGTTATAGGAAATATATATTTATATATAAAGTGATGCATCATAACATCATGTGATTTACGAGTAAATATATTTTTTTACTTGTAAATCACAACCCAAACCCTTGAAAGTAATTATACAAACAATTAAAAGTACTTGAGGTTTTTTTTTTAATAATGCTTTATTTTTTATATGAATAGGAAAACACCTCCTCAACTTTTTGTTTTTCATCATTTTTTAATTTTTTCTTGAAAGTTTTTTTTTTATTGTGAATCCTAATTCGATGATATTAAGTTTGAAATCGTGGTAGAAAGATCAAATTAAAAGACAAAGACTAAAATGTAAAATACAAAAAGAATGCATGGTTAATCTCAAATTCATGAAAATTTATATTTTGGTCTAAAATTTTATTTTATTTATTTTTCAATTCTAAGTTTAAGCGAGAAAAGAGTTGTTGGAAACTAGCGGAAAAGAAAAAAAGTTGTCAGATGTCTTGATTTCGGCAACAAAAATAGTTAAATTTAGTATCAAAGAAGTTTGATAGTAGTAGTGTTTGGTCTATAATCATGCTAGAAAAAATAGATTGTGGCTTGGGAAATTTTATAGCCTTGGGTTGTGTTTTGTGATTTTTAATTTATTTTTTGCTATATGAAGGCTATGAATGGGTTAGGTACCATTTGTAGGGTTTTTTTTTTAGATGTTTTCATGTGAAAATTAATTGAAAAATAAAGGGATTTTATCCAAAAATTTAAAACTCAACTTTTCAACATGTTTTTGGCTGCTCAAGATGGTTAAAAACTAGGTAACAAAGAACTCATCATCTGCTGAAATCACTCATCATCTGCTGAAATCATTATTCATCCACTCATGTGAAAGGAAGACTTATTTTATAAAGCAATACTCTTTTGCTCACATAAAAATGACATCCATTGATTGTTATCATGGTAAGTCTTACTTTTATATGAGTGGAGGAAAAATGTTTTCACAATACCTAATAATTTCTCAATCCCTTGGTACCCCAAACCTCATTTTCCCCTCATATTCGGGCACCTTGGACTTTATCCCTACATGACCTTATAATGCCCCTAACCAAAGTTCAACTCAATTTTCAAGCGTTACTAAGTAGTCTTAACATGACGCTTAAATAATACTTCAAATAAAAAATATTTTAAAATATCATGTTTAAGATAAATTATATTATTATTTGATTTTAAAAATAAAAATACATATTATTTATACATGCTAATATTACACATGCTTATTAGATATAAATATTCCTAGAATAGTGATTTGAGATGTTGGCTTAACATCGAATCCAAATCTTTTTTTTTTTTCTTATAGGGGCAAGGTTTAAAATAATAATTGATGAAGACTTGAGTTATTTCTGTTAATTATCCAATTTATATTAATCAATCACAAATTAATTATTTTACCAAAGCATATCCATTATAAATAATTAACCACAAATATTTCACCCATCACACAATTGATATAAACGAGCATAATCAAACATGAGAATAAAATTATGAACACATCGTGAAATTATTCAAAATAACATTGACAACAACATACATTTATGATTTGAAATCTAACAAAATAAATAAATAAAATTGTTTAAACAACAAATAAATCATATATATGGGATTAATTAACCTTTATGAGTTGTTGAAGTCAACCAAAATTGAACCCAAGGGAGGGGAGCGAGGATAAAAAATGGCTGAAAAAAATAGTGTTGGTGCATATTGTTCAGACGTCAAATGATAGGTTTTCTATTTGAGCTTCGTTCCATGCGCCACCAAGACAAAGAGGCATATGGACTACCTTGCAACCTAAAAGACTTCTTCCTTTTTCTGTTGGTGTTGGCACTGATAGTCACCTTTTATTGTGCTAAGAGATACGACACTAAGAAGGTGGCTGCCACTACTAGATTTTCTCGTTGATAATTTTTTTTATTTTTCTTTTATTTTCTTATATTTTGCTAGGGTTTCTGCTAGATTATTTTTCCTTTTAATCTCTATTTATGTCCTTTTATTTTCTTTGTGTGAATGCCTGCTATTTATATTATCTGAGATCTTTACAAATCAAGAAAAACTAAATTGTAAGAATAATATTAGGAAATTTTACATCGTTTCCTTCTTGACTATGGGTTCCTAATTAGTTAAATTTCCTCTTCTTAACATGTGGGATCTTTTTGATCAATAATGTTTTAATTTTACTTGATTCTTGAATTTATTTTTCCTTTTCTGATGTGGGATATGTAAAGTTTGCTTTAAAATTAATCAGAAGTAAGCATTTAGTTGCTATAAAAACAAATATTTCCCCATGTAAAGTGAAAGAGAAACTAAAACTATTATGTATGATCTAACTATAAGTTTCTCAATAATATAAGCTAATTATACCCTTGATCGTATTTAAAATTCAGTTATAAATCTCAACCAAATATGACATAGAAATGAGTGAAAGTTTGTTTTTTCATCTCGAAAATATTTTTAAAAAAATTAAATTTTTTATTATTTTTAAATCATTTTAATAAATTAAAACGATCTTGTGTTTTTCTTTATTTACATAAGAACTGTGGATCCGTGTCTGAGAATCGTCTGTCTTTTTTTCTGGAGCATGATGACAGACTGCTATTATTAATGTCTCTGCGTTCTGAAAAAACAAGAACTGATTTTGGTTTGTTTTCCCAGGCAATGGCAATGGCGAAAGGGAACAGCGACTGATTCTGCCTTATCGGTCCTGCCACTCCAAGACAAAAACTCCCTGCCCTAACTACAGTTGTTGTCTTTTGACCATTTTCATGACCCAGTCCAACTGACACTCTCATCATTTACCTCATACTGTTATTTAACATGACATCAAATCACGTATAGACATACCCTAGGTTCACTACAACGATGCTCCATTCTAGTTTTCAAATTATTTCTTTTTATAATTTAATATATTTTTAAATAAAAAATATATTTTAAAAAACAACCATTATTCATAAACACGGAATATGGTTGTTTGTCAAAGTCACCACAAACTCCCACTCCAAGGCAGTGAGTGGAAAACTACTTAATAATCTGAAATGGCTTGAATTGGACTTCTCAATTAGGCTGACAGGAGAGTCTAGGTTCGGCTAATTAAGTTCCACTCAAGCGTGGCGTTCACTTGAGATCCCCTGGAATTGTTCTTGACGATCTTCTTTTTCCACTGATGCTGTTTGTTCCATAGTACAATTGGCTACTTTAGAGCACACCATTTAATGAGAAGTCAAGCAAAGGGAGATGGAGATGTGCCTAGCAGTTGTGCCAGTCACTTTGGGGGGGGAATATTGGCACATATGGGACAAAAGTCTGCTTATTCTTGGACTAACTGCTTTTTAGAATACATTTGCCTTGAAAAAATATTTAATTAATATTTTTTTTATGATTTTGATGTCCTTATTGAATATATGTTTTTTTTTTAAATACTTTTAAAATATTATATCATAGTATCAAATATACAAAAGTCACTGCTATGGCAAAAGTTGGTATGCTTTATCCTAAAAATAGTAGATAAAGATGGGAATACATTTCATTCGGTGTTGTTTGCCGTTTCAGTACAGTAAGACTCATGAGACTTTAATTGGGCAAGATTCCTGTCTCAAATTAAGAATCAATTTCCCATGTATAAAATGTGATGATCTTTGCAAGGAAAAAGAACCAACTAAATTAATTGAGGGTAGAAGAAGAAGAAGAAGCAGCAGCAGCAGCAGCCGCAGCAGCTTTCCTTGGAGCAGGAAGTGTTTTTATACATTGCTAATTAATCCACAAGTCACTATGCATATTAAACAACCGCTAAAAAATTCAAGTACAATATAAGAAGGAAAAAGGAAATGCAGCAAGGCACGGCTTAACCTAAAATGGGCGCTTAACAATGCCCTTGAAATGGCTTTAAAAACAGCAATCGAGATCAATGACAAAGGTCTAAATTTCTATGCCCTTCAATTCTTGCTCCATTGCTTGTGTCCAGGGGCCCATTTAGGGCACTTCGGACTGAAATAACAAGTCACAACCCTCGAGTTCAAGAGCTCAACAATGGGTGCAAATTTGACACACCTCGGGGTCTTGTACTGGTTAATTGATGCCCCTAGGCTGATGGCATAGTCCATCAGCTTATCGAAAGTCCCTGGCTCCACGATCTTGATCTCAAGTGGCCCAATTGACTTATCAGACGCACGTCCTTGGCGATATACACTGTTAAGCGACTCTTCAATGGTCAAGCAACAATCCTCAAAGACTGAGGGAGGAATTGGGGTTGATCCATTGAGGCTAAGCTCCCAAAACAACACATAGTGGCCTGGAATGGTAGTGGTGTCTGCATAGCTGGTGTACTCTGCTAGTGTTGCATCAAACGGGATCAAATGGTTCACAGCATTCTTTACTGCACTTTGCAGTTCAACCTCGTCAGTCTTGTCAGAATCAATGCTCAAGACTACATTTTTCCTGCATATGAAGCTGAATCGGGGCGCCTTGTTCTTGAACCCAACCACTCTCAACACATCACCAACCCTATAGCGATAGAGACCTACAAGATAGGATTTTTTTATATGTAAGAGTAAGACAGACTGTGATAAAATAAAAGGAAAGGAGCGAGCATTCATTTGAGATGAGTTTAATTACCTGCATAAGTTGTGACCACAAGCTCATATTCCTGGTCAAGCTTGACATCCACTAGATCAACCAATTCTTGTTGCTCCTTCTCATTAAGCGATTTAGGCATGGAAACTGAATTAATGACCCCATTATTTCTATGGACTGGTAAGAACTCAAAGTAGGCCATGGTGGGGATGAGAGTGTAAGACACTTCACTTGGCTTGCAAATAGGATTAAGATTAACACCAAAGTAGCACTCAGAGGATGCGTACATGGTGCAGACCAAAGGCAGCCCATTGCTGTAGTAATCAAGAGTTGGAATATATTGTGACATGGTGCCTGTCACAATAACATCTACATACTTGGTGTTGGGCCACAACCTTGTTATGATTCCTTGCCAAGATTCCTTGCTGCATTCAGCCTCGATAAAATCCGCAAGTTTTGGATCAGATTTGAGGATTTTCATTACTGCTTCTCGGACAGAAGGATCGGTGATTTGGGGGTCAATTATGCCAGTTCTGATATCATTGGCAAGAAGTTTCCAATGTTTTTCCAGGAAACGGATTGCTCGAATAAAACCAGAAGCAAAAACAGCACCAACCCGGAGGACTTCTTTGTGTTGGCAAAGGCCACAAAGCATTTGGGAGTACATGGATTGGTAAGAGTCTGGGCAAAGAATGGTTTCATTTGGGCTTGTGTAGTTGGTGTAAGGGTCATAAGGCCTATCCTTAAAATGGGTGCTTTTGTAGTAACTAGTGAGAACTGGCCTAGCCACAAGTCCACCAGGTGTCTTAGCCTCAGATTTTATGAACAAAAAGTACATTCCTTTGCCTTTTTCTAGGGCAGGAACAAACTGAGTCATAACAGGCATCAACAGGCTATATAGCAGTGATCTCCTCCCTAGCTCCTCCTCAATTGTTGGCATCAACTTTCTTTCCCCTCCTGAGGTCCCAGAGCTACAAATCAAAACATACCATTTAGCCAAACCAGCCAATAAGTGATATACAGAAGTCTGCTACAACAAAAATTTACACACACACAGAGACACGCAAACACAAAAAAGCTACAGATTTTAAACAGCCCACTAAGCCAAAACATTGTAGTAAACGTGTTACTAATAAAAAAAGCTTGCACACACCCACCTTGTCAAAAACTCTGAAATGGGCTTTGAGCAGAGAATCTGTGAAGTATCACCATTGGCAATACGGTTGATATCAGGCTGGATATCCTCATAGGTAATCACAGGCACGGCTTTCTTGAAAGTCTCGCGGTTAGTTTGTCCATTAAGGCCATGCCTTTGCAAATACTCAACATGAGCATTGCGAGAGAGAATTTCTTCAAGAACCTTCTTTTGGACCTCATCAGCGTTTGAGGTAACATCTTCAATGAACTGAAGAGATATCTTGTTCTTCTCAGCGAGGTTGTAATCAGAGGTTTTCAAAGTGTTTTTTGGTGCCTCAGGCATGGTTTTTGCACTTTTGAAAGAAATGTATCTTAAAAAGTGTTGTGTATGCTTGAGAAAGTGTGTTTTGGATGTGTGGAAAAAAGGAGAGGAGGTTGTGTATATATATAGAGGGAGAGGCATGAAGGTGGCTATTTTTTTATTTTGGATTCAAAAGTACTAAACACAAAGTTTGTTAAATTTTTATAATTTTAAATTAATTTTTTAATATTTTTAGTTTGTTTTGACATAATGTTTTTAATATTCAAGTTAAAAAACAATATTTATTTCAATTTCAAGTGCACAATAAAGGGTATTGTTGTAAAGAAATTAATTTTGTTTCCCTTTGGATCATTATATTTTCCTTGACTGCACACAACTTTGTCACACACAAAAAGAAAGGAGTTCCCATAGTCAAATAGCGTGCTGCCTTTGGATTTTTTTTCCTGTAAGCTAAAAAGAGTTCCACTTTTCCATGACTTTACTGGTTATACCATCTGCTAAGTGCTAAACATCGAATTGATGGTCTAATCATAAAATAAATAAATAAATAAATAAATATGAGATAAGACTCTATTTTCTGATAAATAGGATTTTTTTTCCCATATTATTGTTGGGTAATTGATGAATTTCTTAATTCAACTAAATTAAATTAACAAGCCAAAATTAATATAAAAAATTCAAAGAATGAACTTAATTAGAACTCTCTTTCTTTCTTTTTTTCCTTTTTTCTAGAAAGGTAACGCGGAGGTAAGGGTGCAGCGTGCATACCGTACAAGAAAAACAGGGAAGCGTTTAGAATGTATCCTCTCAAGACCATAAAAAGAGAGCCATCTTGACCGGCAACACCCGGTTTTACACCATAGCGTTGACCGGCATTTCCCGGTAAACCCGCAGTCATTCCACCGGTTCCATGCGTGCTTGTACCACGGGTGTCCCACAAAATACCGGCAGTCTTTACTTGCATTTCCAGGTAACTAAAGAACGGCGTTTAATACACCAATGTATCGCGGTATTAGAAGTCGAAATAATGAGATATAAAGAGAGATGTATTTATGTACGGTAAAATAACTGGGATTTTTCTTGTTTGAAGTACCCAAGTGGGTCCTGCCAGCTGGCTCCCTTACTCGATAAATTTACACGTGTTCAAAAAAGTTTTGAAAAAAATAATATAATGCTCGAGCTGCAATGATTGACTTTCTCCACTCATTTTAAAAAAATAAATAGTATAATTTTAAAAAAATATTAAATAAAAATATTCTTTATTATTATTAATGGTCATGAATTTTATTTTTGTTTTTACTCGTGTCTTTGGTATTATTGAGCAATTAATAATATATATATATTCAATTGCATCCTAAATCTCCAAATTTTATCAATTAGGTTCCAAATATTTTATACATTTCTTAACCATGTCGTTTTATTAATTTTTTTTCTTATGTCTAATGTGTATATTTTTTATTTACTAAAATGATGTTGATTTTAAGAAAAAAAAAATGGTAGAAAGGTTCATGAACATCAATATTTTTTATATAATGTAAATATCTTTGCACTAAAACAATATTAATTAGAAGAAAAATGGATCAAAATGTTGAAGAAGGTTAACAAAAAGACTTGATTGAGATTTTTTAAGATATTTGGAATGTAATTGATAAGATTTATAGATTTGGGACTCAATTGAAAATGAGCATATAGGTTTAGGAATAAATTGAGGTTTTCCCAAAAAATTTAAGAGCCATATTGAAAAAATTCACAACTTCGGAGGTGTCAAATCCCAAAACAATCCCTAATTGTACTCCTGTTTATGAGACTACGAATATAAAAAAGTAACTATTTTTGCTTTTACGAAACTTGCAAACATGATCTACACATGAAAATGGTCAGTCAAATGTCCAACATTTCCATGTGTAAAAACAGGGGTCCATCTGGGTAGAGACTTGCATTTGGGAAGCTAGAGTGTAAATTTCAATATTGGGAGGCCCTTTTCACAGAGTTGGTGTAAAAAGTTCTACAAAATTAAGGGGGATTTTAAAAAAATAATAATAATTAAGACTTTTGGACCTGTCTTGCCCTACTAAGTACTAATTAATGTATCGCTACCCACTCAGAGAAAGGTGGGGCTTGTTAGTAATTCATGCTGGGTTCCAATTTTATGTGAGTTAGGAACTAATAATATATAGTAACATAATTTGCCAATCAAAATGTTTAAGTTTTGGAACCATGGCACTCTCAAAGCTAGTGTTCAAGTATATTTTGAACGGTGATAAAAAATAGTGTTTGTTATTTGAAAATACATTAAAATAATATATTTTTGTTATTTTAAAAAAATTATTTTTGACATCAGCATTTTAAAACAATGTAATTACAAAAAAAAAATATTAGTTGAGTATCATCACCTGTCACTACCATATCATCAACATATATAATTAAGGCAGTGAGTTTACCAATTTTATGTTTTATAAATAGAGTATGATCAGAGTTACTTTGAGTATAACCAAACTTTTTCATGACTTGAGTAAATCTATCGAACCAAGCTCTAGGAGATTGTTTCAAGTCATACAAAGCCTTCCTAAGTTTGCAAACCTGAGTAGAACCTTCATATTCTGAAATTCCAGGAGGTGGATCCATATACACATCCTCTTTTAAGATCTCCATGCAGGAATGCATTTTTGACATCGAATAAGAGTAAAGGCCAGTCTTTATTAGTTGCTAAAGACAGAAGAACTCGCACAATATTGAGTTTAGCAACTGGAGTGAAAGTTTCTTGATAGTCAGCTCCATAAGATTATGTGTACCCTTTAGCAACCAGTCTCGCTTTGTATCTTTCAATAGTTCCATCCACATTATGTTTGACAGTAAAAACCATAGTTTTGAAACCCGACCCAGTGGTCGACCCAGTCTAATGATTGGGTCACGGGTCAGATGGGTTGACCCGGGTCAACCCAAAAAAATCAAATAAAAACTTACTGACAAATTGCTTTCCCCTATCTTATCCCTCTCTCGTCAATCCACTTTTCAACTTTCAAATTGCTTTCCAGCTTTCAATCCACTTTCCAGCACTCCAATCACAAATAAATATTTTTTTTTAATGAACAACAAATAGGCATTCTCCTTAAATTAAGAATATAAGGTAAAGACTAAAGAGGAAAAGAAAATCTTAGAGAGAGAGAGAGAGAACACATAGGCATCAAAATAGAAAACAATAGCAATCACGTATCAACGACAACGCTGATATTCACACACAAAACTTTAAAGAGGAGCTTTTCCAATCATATCTTGATACAGGATCTGATCAAAATCGAGGATGCTGTCTTCAATGGAATCTACAGGAACGAGCAGGGATCGCTACAAAGAGGATGTCGTGTTTGGGGTGGAGGTGTATTACGAGCAGTCGGGCACAGAAGCTATGCGATTGAAATTGCTTTTTCTTGTTATCTATGTCTGCAATTTTGTATCCTTCATCCGCATCATTTTGACTTTAAAGGGCCAAAACAAATGATGTCATTTCCCAGCTATGTATATATAAAAAAACAAAGAGGTCGGGCCTCAGCTGGGTTTGTCCAGGTCACCCGGGTTCCGGGTCGACCAGGTTTTGCCAGGCCAACTCCTCGGCGGGTTTTTACTTAGACCCGGACTGGTCCCAGGCCCGGGTCGGCCGAGTCCCGGGTTGACCCGCTGGGTCGGTCCGGGTTTCAAAATTGTGGTAAAAACTCATTGACATCCAACAGTTTTGTTTTCTTGTTTGGAGGGTAACAAGATCCCATGTAACATTGTTTTTAGAGCCTTCATTTCCTCTATCATAGTTGTAGTCCAGTAAGAATATGCCAAAGCTTCCTGTAATGTACTAGGAATAGAGATAAAGGATAATTTACACACATAAGATGCATATGATGCAGACAACTTGTGAAAGGAGATATAATTACTTATTGGGTATTTTACTTTGGCTTTTGGATCAGGTTCATACTTAACAGATGGAATCCCACGAGTAGATTGTGGAGGAAGTGCATGATGAGCAATGTCAGATGGCAAACAAATTTCAGAAGAATTGTTAGGTTGTACCTGTAGTGTTGGTATCAACAAGGACTTTGGAGAGGAGTTGACCGGTACACTAGAAGTTAATGTACTATCAAGAGGTTGGTAAGACTTTTCACAATGATCATTAGTCTTGTGAACAAGGATCAGTAGCTGTAGATGTGTCTATAGATATGTCCCGTGAACAAGAATCAATAACTATAAGTGTTTCCATAGTGGAGGTGTCCTCATCTGATGGTCTACTAGTGGGTAGAGTTGCTAATTTTATATCAAAACACAAGACTTCTTCATGATTGGCAAGGTGGCGAACATCTTCAGGACATGTAAGTGTTAAATATGTAGGAAAGTAATAGAATTTTGACCCATCAAAGATAACATCTATAGAGGTATAGAACCGACGAGTGTCTGGATGATAGCATTTATAACCTTTTTGAGTAGACCCATAACCAATAAAGACACATTTTAATGCTCTTAACTCAAGTTTGGTTCGATGTTGAGGTGAAAAGTGTACATAAGTTACACATCCAAAGATACGAGACATCAATTTAACCAAAGACGAAAGCATGTAATGATTAACAAGGACATCAAGATGTGGTTGAAAGAATAAGGTATTGGAAGGTGTATAATTAATCATATCAACAGTTGTACTGAGAGCATCTTCTCATAAGAAAGTAGGCACACTACTTCCAATCATTAGTGACAGAGCGACCTTAAGTAATTATCGGTTTTTTCGCTCAGCTACTTCATTTTGTTATGGAGTCTCTGGACATGATGTTTGATGAATGATACCTTTTGAATGGAAAAAATCAATTAACTCTATCTTGAAGCATTCAACTATATTATCTGAACGTACCACCTTAATAGTCCTGTTAAACTAAGTGAGTATCATTTGAAAAAAGAGACGAAAAACTGTACAGACATCACTCTTATATTTTAGTAAGTATACCCAGGTCATTCGAGTACAATCATCCACAAAGGTAACAAACCATTTCATTCCATTAGCTGTGAAAATTAGGAAGGGACCCCATACATCTGAATGTACTAATGAAAATGGTGAAGCAACTTTATTAGAAGACAAAGGAAATATAGCATGATGACTATTAGCCATAGCACATGTCTCACAAATGAAGTCTGAAAGTTTGCAGTTAGCAAATAAAGATGAAAACAATCGTCTAATATATCCAAACAATGGATGACTGAGCCGTTTATGCCAAAGCCATATTTCTGCAATATTTACCGATTGATTTTTACCCATCATATGCGCTAAACTATGGTAAACATGTGATGATGTGCCACTCTCTAGATAGTACAATCCTCCTCGTTGCCTACCACTGCCAATCCTCTCCTTAGTATGTATGTTCTGAAAAATACAATAAGTAGAATAAAACAAAGCAACATAGTTAAGGGCCTTGGTTATTTGACTAATGGAAAGTAGATTATATGTAAGAGATGGAATATACAGTACATTAGAGGGAGATATGGTGGAGGATATATGAACATTACCAACACCAGTAACAGGGGATGACACACCATTGGCATTAGTAATAGCTAAGATAGAATGTGAAGGGGATAAAAAAACTAAAGTTTGAAGAATCACAAGTCATATGATCATTAGCACCTGTGTCAATTATCCGTTCACTATTTTTAGTATAGGAAGGAGAGCTAAGTGCAGTATTCATCATACCAGTTTGTGCAATTAATCCTGCAGTAGATGACACTAGTTGTTGTTGTAGGGATGTGTTGGCAAAAGTTTTCTTGCCTTTGGGATGCCACTTGGGATAACCATGAAGTTTGAAGCATGTATCAACAACATGATTATCACCATTACAGTGAGTACATTTGCGTGTCCTTTTCTTGTTGTCTTGCCGTGTAGAGATCCTTCTGATAGCCATAACAGTACCATCAGTAGATATTCCACCCATCATAGCATCTTGACGGTTTGCCTCAGCACAAACCATAGCATAAGTAACTTGAAGATTTGAAAGAGGTACAATGGTAAGTACTCGTCCACGAACTCCCTTCAATGATGAGTCCAAACCAGCCAATAAAATATAAACCCATTGAGAATTAACCTTAGTGGTATATATCTCAATGTCAGCTTTACAACTCATTGCACAATCATCTATAACATCAATCTCCTGCCATAATTTTTGTAATTTTCCCCAATAAGAAATAACAGAACCACCATTTTGGCGAACAGAGATTACCTCACAGTACAGTTGATATGATTTTGAGGCATCTTGACTAACTGAGTATGTTTGTTTAGCCATATCCTAAATTTCCTTTACTGTTGGCAAGCGTAAAAAAATGGATCTGATGTCTTTGTTTATTGCATCAAGCAACCAGGATTTGATCAAGCAATTTTCATCTTTCCATTCTTCATATTCTTCAGAGTTGGTGTCATTAGGGGCAGCTTTTGAACCTGAAATAAATCCCTAACGTTTCTGACCTCGAATTTTATTTTGAGCATTGAAAGCCCATTCCATATAATTGGTGCCATCAAGTTTCTCTAGAGTAAGCAATGAAGAGACATCTTGCATATGTAGTGCTGGTAAAGTTACATTTGCATTCTCGGCAACAACACCATCATCATTGGTAGGAGTAGTCATGATGAGTAGAAAGAATTATGATCAGAAAAGAACAAAAAAAAAAGAAAACAGCCTCCAGTTCCTAAAACAGATGAAAGAAATATGGAGGCGGCTCTGATACCATGTGAATAGTAAGGAGAATAGAATGTTTTCTCATATATTATTCATCAATGCAGCAGATATATATACAAGAGTCAGTTGCTAAACTTATGCTACTATTATAAAAGATATATTCTATTTCTATATTTGAATTCTATATCTAATAATAGCTAATAATCACTCTGTTATTATGGGAGAAGATTACTCCCAACCACATATTCTAACAACATCCTCCAACCATACTTGAGGATCGTGAAGAGGATAAGTGAAAGTGTTTTCACCAAATTTCTCAACTATGTTGGCGTTATGTCTCTCTTATAAAACAAAAAAAAAATCAAGTTTCAAAATTCAATTACATTTGATATTATTGATGTAACTAAACAATTTTAAACAAGACGTAACTATCAAAACACTTACGACAAGCTCATTCGCTTTTTTATCGATAAGATTTTTCTCCTTTTCCCCTATCTCCTTTCTTTATGTGAGTTTCCTTATATAATTTCATTGGAGTTGGTTCTCAACTTAACCTTTTCTTCTAGCAAATTAAATAGTTTGTTAAAGTCTTACTAATAAACACGTAATTAAAAATTCAAGAAAAATAATAAAATTTATCACAAATAACTCTTACTAGGTGCTTGGCATGGTGGGTAGACAAGATCGCTCATTTGGTGTGCTTGCTCATTAAACCATGAGTTTTTTTATTTCAATTTTGTTTATTGGATCTTGAGCACCTTGTAAAAAAAATTTATACCACAAATTCAAGATACATTACACAATTACAATGTGTGACATACTTCAGTTTATACTTTTTTCATATCTCTATGTCATTCAACCCGACCTTCTTCATTGCTCTTATGTGAGTATCATACTAAAAAATAATTATAAAACTTAAAATACTATCATGAAACAAAATAATTATATTGAGAGGTCGCCCTTCATTATATTATCCATTTGTTTGAAATGAGCTTTATCAATGAAGGAATGTCTAATTTGTCCTTAATGGCTGAGCCTTGATCGATAACTTTTACTGTAGATGCCTTTTCATAATCATTTTCTAGATTAATAGCATAATCTCTAAAACTACTACTTGATAAAACAAGAACGTTATTATTGAACTTGGGCTTTCTTGAAAACATAGTAGCCAAGCCTTTGGAGAGTTGTTGAGTCAATGCCGATGGGTTATGGTGGCTGGGTATGTAGAGGTTGTGAAGGTGGTTGTTGGGAGTTTAGGGAGAGAAAAATATAGGGTTTCAGTCTAAAATTTATGAAAAAAACAAGTTGTGGAGAGTCATTATCGGGTTTTAAATTCTCTTAAAATTATTGATGAAATTTTCATTGTTGATTTGACACATCAACAAGGCTGATAATATTTTTTTAATTCCATCTTTTTTTTCATGGAAATTCCTAATGAAATTTTTTATTGCATTTTCCATCTGTAAACCATGCATTTTTATTTTTTCCCCTAATTTTCTTGTAGTGTTTCGTATCAATAACAATAATATTTTATACTTACGGAGGTTTTGGTAGAACAAAGTATACATCCATTAAAATTGAATATGTGTGTGAACACCGTTAGTGTACGAGGCTACGATGTTGAAAAATGGGAAAATGGTTAACCTAATATGATACTTGTGTCTGATATGGAATGGACCCATAACTGAAACTTGCCCATAATAATGCCGGGGCTTTCTCAATATAACAATTAAGGATCTGGGGAGGTGCCTTTAGGGCAAACAAATTTTCTTTAGGGCATGTATTGCTTCGTACCTAGTAAATAAATTTGGTGAGAAATGGAAAAAATAAATAAAAATAGGGCGAACAGTTTGGCTCAACGACGTGGGCATATATTTCTCTTTTGTTTGATAATCTATACACACACCTATATATATATATATATATTAGCCGGTTACAAGGGATTTTCTTTCGAGGGTTTTGCCTAACTTGCTAGACAGGATCGCCATATCTCCTCCTAATATTTCCAAATACGACCTCTTGTTAGCAATCTTTATGAGGAAAAAAAACATAAACAAGCTCCTTTGACTTTGTTTTTAAGGCATGTTAGTCTGAATTATTTAATAAATAATCACTTTGACAAGGATGTCCCGGCATGTAGAAAACTGCATTAATTGAGCTTTGGAGATATAAGCCATTTGTTACCTAACATATCTTGGGACCATGCTTTGATGTTCGAGCTCAAAGACATGTACTCCTGTATGTATTGGGAGCACACACAATGCCCCATTATGCCATATGACTCGTTTCTCAAAAGTCTAAATATTGTGTTCTTACAATCACTTGTAATAATTATTAATATGCTCAAATTAAGGTTTAAAACTGAGAAGAATGCATTGATTTATGTATGAGATAAAGATAAAGATTGATATTTATTAACATTTAAAGATTATATATACAATAGTTATATAATATTAGTTTTTTTTATTGGAAGGCATAATATATCTTTAACTATATAATAAAAAATACCTTACGACTTTTTTTTCTTTATATAATCATCAAGAGTATATTGAAAAGACCATAAAACCAATAACCAAATCAAAATACAGTAACATAAAAAAAAAAGACTTAGAAAAAATAAAATAAAAATTTAATCTATAACAATAAAAACAAAAGGACTACCTAAGATCTTTTATTACACCACAATTTAATACTATCAAATTGATGTGTGTGTGTATATATATATATATATATGTATATATATACACCTGTATAAAATAAGACAATAATATCAAGTTTGAAATTTTCTGAGAAAATAAACGTAATTTTAACTAATTATTTTTTGAAAGATATTTGTGTTAATATGTTAGAAAATTATCTGAAATATATTTAATATTTGTAAGTGTGAGATATGGGGCCATGTATAAGATTTAACGGTTTGATTTTGTGTGTGTGTGTGTGTATATGTGGCAGTGTGAGTTTATTTTTAGCATAATCAAGTTACTGAGAGATTAATTAAAAGAAAAAACAAATCCTTTCTTTAAGATTGCATTTCAAATTTAAGATATAAATGAAATTAGTTTGACATCTAAATTTATTTTTATGTATTTGAGAAAGATATAGTCAAATGATCGGCGACTAATTACAATGGATTCCAGAAAACAAAAAAATCGCCACATCATCGTATGATCACCGAAAGTCCGCGCCATATATCGTTAACTTAAGCCCAGAAATCAAGAGAAATTGTTGGATAAAGAGGTCTCAAGCTGATGTCACTGCCACATCATCACATTACCCTCCACCAAGGATGTCTCCACTTTTGCCACGTGTACGTGCCCCGCCCTTGTCGCCACTTGTCCACTCCCCATTTTCTTCACCTTAAGAAACACGGTTGACTTGTCAATGGATCGGCGGGTCATACCATCAGATGGCTAGGAACCCAACATAAATTAGGGACGCAAAATTATAAATTTCTTTTATTTTATCAATACATGCTCTAGCAAGAGAAGAATTTTGGTTGAATAAATATGAATATAAGGTCAACGGACCGACGGATCATATGATATCAAATAGCAGGGAACCAAAAAAAATTAGTGAAAAAAAATTAAAAATATGATATATATATATATATATATATATATCATGATTGGAAATAAATAAAACATATTGTACATGAAAAATATTAAAAAGATTAACTGAAGGCAACGAACCGACCAGTCATATGATATGCATGGCTAGGCAAGGAAAAAAAAAGCAAGAGGAGAAATATTTCTAAATTTAGTGAACCATATGTTAAAAAATAAATTGAAAATTATTCCATAAATTAAATTATTAATATACCAAGTCAACAATCTGACGGTCATGCAATCAGATGGCTAGAAAGCTAGCAAATTAAAAAATATGTAGAGAATAATTGATTATTGTATGGTATATGATTTTGTATTCACAAATAAATATGTAGAAATTTTTTTATGAGAAATAAATGTGTGATGCACCATAAATTGTAATTTTGTGGGGGTAGATTAAGACATTGTTTGAGAATGTATTTGGAATGTTGTTTGGAAAAAAAAAAGAAATTTTTTTGTTTAATTTTTTTTATATTTTGGTATTGTTTTGATTTTTTAATATTAAAAATATTTTTTAAAAAATAAAAAATATTTCAAAAAATAATTACCATTAATAATAGCACCGAAAACTAGCTGAGCAGGATGATGTTTGATAGGGGGAGGCGGGGGCACCGAGGCTGGTAGGGTCGAACCCAAGTGGAGTGCATAGTGCTTGGTGGAGTGAGGGTTTTTGGAGAATGTTAATGTGAGAGGGAAATTGAGTGTGTGGGAGACAGAGACAGCATTGCAAATCTTTGACCGTTGACTTCATGGGAGCAGATACTTCTATTTATTAGTTTTTTAACATCTCGAGAAAAATGAAAAGAATTTAAATAATAAGATAAATGGGGATTATTAAATTGTGTTAATATATATATATATATCCCCCGAATCCTTGCTCTTCTTCCCTGTCTCCCATTACCCCAGCTTTCCACTGTTATTGCTTGCCCGTCAGATTAATTGATTAATAATTGTGTGAGTAAAATAATGCAATAATTTATGCTATTCTTTGGAATAATTAAGAAAAACATTGACCAATAGATGTTGATTCTTGTGCCCCCAAATAAATAAAAGGTTTGGTGGTAAATATTTAAGATCGAGTTATTTCTTCTAAATTTATAAATCTCTCAATAAATAAAAGGTTTAGTGGACTAATTAATTTTTTTATTCTTTCATGGATGCATTGGAGGCATTATTCGGGATTTAAGGAAATAATTAATTCTGGGTCAGGAATGCTTGGACAGTACTTGGATTTAAAAATATATATTGATTTGTTTATCAGGATGATTAATTAATTCACGTTCTTAAATATACTTGGGATTTATAATGTAATGCTTGTCGGAAGTTCACAGCAATTCCTTGCATTTTGGGATTTTATGAATATTTTCTTTTATCATGGTATTAAAATTAACACTCCTCCCATTGCATTTCAATTATAAAATTAAAATGGTAAATTACCCCTCTTTAATTTTTTTTCAATTTTAAATGCTAATTTATGATAATATCTTCCATTATTCAAAATTTAAACCTAAAAAATAAAAAATCGAAACACATCTTGTTAATCAAAAGATCAAATCTCTTGATATTAACACAAAAAAAAAAAAAAATTGACAATTATATTTCTTTAATTTTTGCTAACAAGGATCTTATAATTCTTTATAACTCAAGTAAGATCAAAGAGGGAATATATTTCGTTCACCATAGAGTCAACTTCTCAAACTAAATCCACTTTCTCTTGTATGAATAATTAAGTAATTGTATGTCTCAAAACTAAACCCTTGATCATGATATCTTTTCGAGCAACCAAACTGCTACTCCCTTTTTTGTTTTGCGTGTTTTCTCTATTTTGAACAGCCTCGAGGGCTCAAATTACTCTCTTCTTCCACATATTAAGTACACAGTACTGTACACGGTAACGCATACTATATTATTGGCACTCAAGAATTATTGGCACTCAAGAATTGATATATATATACACACACACACACACACAGTATAAGCTCAAATACCTAGGTAACACAGATTACACAAATGCAGGCACGTGAAATACAAGTTAAACAAAAGCTAGTCTCGTCCACATTTTGTTCAAGATTTGGTCGATCATAGTATCATAACGTGTAGGGTACTAAAATGTTTGGAGGAGATCTTGAGGCATGCAAGAGATTGGAAAAATTCCAGCATACACACAGCACATAACATATGAAATCTCAACCCTTTGTTTTGGGCTGACAATTAAACAAAATTAATTAATTTGACATAATCAAGAGACCAATTATGTGGTCCCTAACACCATGTTGCCAGAGATAATGTTAGTCACAGTAGCAACATGGAGACATTTTCATCAAATCCATAAAGGAATCATCACGGGATCGTTAAGGCAGGATCCTGCCCTTGATTGTGAAATTTTCTTGAGTTAATTACTGTGATTAATTTAAGTATTGTACGTGGAAACAGATTGGGATTAATGGGCGAGTAAAGATTTAAATCATTGTGAATACGAAATTGATAGATAAGCACATGCAACTTGATCTTGTATACGTAATAGTGGGCGATTTGCTCGTGCCTACCTTTCCAAAATTTACCCAAAGACCATAATATGAATTGGGGTTAGCAAGCCGCTTCAATTTATTTTTTATTTTTTCTTAGCTTGGAACTCATGATCATATCATATGCATATACAGTCATGATAAAAAAGCATGTATGAAAAGGTGGCTTGTTTTTTGATCAAATGGTGCGTTCAAATCATGGTTTGACATGGTAGTTTTGCTTTAATCACTGCCAACAGGAAGCTGGTAAAAGAGCTCAGCTTCCAATTCAAGTCATGATGAACTCAAGACCCTTTGAAATTTCTTTTTTTATTAGTTTAGCAGACCGTACCCTGCTTGTTTCATTGTTATTGGCTGTGGAATCTTTTTATCTTGTTCGGCTGAAAAACTATTTGTATATATGCAACAGAATCATGGGATTTCATGACCTATGATAAACACTAGTGTTGAAAGCAGGAAAAATGTGGCGTATATCATACATGGAAGAATATGAACCCCTTATATATAGAGAATGTTTCGAGGCAACAATGCACAATCCATGTATGCCCCCGATGGATCATGATCCACTATATAGCATTGTGATCTTGAAGATGTATATATGGCCCTATTGGTGTGGGTCACAATTTGTTGCCCTAGCTTTTCATGCAAAGCACTATAGTCTAGGACACAATAGATATCTGTCAGAATTGCAGGTTGGAGGGTAATGATTTTTTCTTTATATGAAACTTACATACACCCACGAGTAAAAAATAAAAAGAAAAGAAGAAAAAGCATTTGAGAATTGTCAAATTTAAAATGAATTCATCTCTCATAAATTTTAACAATCATCCTAGCACCGCAATGCGAATTATATATATTTTTTAATTTAAAAAAAATATAATGGATGATATTTTTTTAAATATATTAAGATAATAATATATTAGATTGATTGATCTAGATTAACCTAATGCATTTGCAATTAGGATTATAAAACTGTGATAATCATACCTAAAAAAATTAAAATAAATTATTAAAGTCAATTCATAATCATTCCAATATTAAAAGGAAAATTTGAAAAAAATATTAAATTTAAAAAGAACACAAAAAACTACCTGAGTCAACTTGTTAAACTGACAATCCGGGTCATGAGATCGAAATAACCCTATAGAAAGTAAATTAAAAAAATATGAAACCCAATATCCAACCAAACCAACATTAAATGATGAAATAAAAAAAATCAATTAAAAAAATAAAAAAATATAAATGAACTCGGGCTAACCTACTAAATTTATGACTTAGGTTATAAGACCAGAATAATTTCATAAAAAAAATTACAAAGCTTCTTTTCCAACAGATTTAATATAGAAGCCTAGATTCGAGGAAAAAAACAACTAAATCCATCTGATAGAAGAACTCCATAGAAAATAAATTGAAAACAAATACCAAGCCCAATTCTCAAACAACTTAATATTGAAAGATGAAACTAAAAAAATAAAAAATAAGATTGAGTTGTCGGAAGGTGAAATTGATTTAAAAAGATCGATTAAAAAAAGACCCAAAAAATAAACTGAGTTAACCTGTCAAATTTGAGACTCTGGTCATGAGATTGAGATAACCACATAAAAATCAAAACAAAAAAAATATAAAGTGTAATTAAAAAAAAGTCAACCTGGATTAACCATGATCCAAGTCATGATATCAAGATAATCCCGTAAAAATTAAATAAAAAAAATTATAAAGTCTAATTTCTTACCAACCTGTTGTTGAAGAATTAAATTAAGAAAAAAATCAATTATAAAAAGCGATTTATAAAAATAACATGAGTTGACCCGGATTATCATATTAAATTTATGATTAATATAATTGAAATAAATTCATAAAAAATAAATAAATAAAAAACCTAGAATTTCAACAAATCTTTCAAATATACGTGCCACAATTTTCTTTTAAGTACATTATTGTGTCACAACCAAGGGATGTGATCTAGTGGGAGGCTTGTGGTCTTCTAAGAAGTATAGTTAGACTTCCCCTTCTCTCGGATTATAAGTCAGTAAATCTCTGGTGTTCCTTGATTATCTGAGCTTGTTGGCCGCTGGGACGTTGGATAATTGAATATCTTCAAGATTCATAATCAGTCGAGGATTGGTGTCTTTTGATGTGACCAGGCCAAACAATGAAGGGCTGGTTATGGTGGTTCAAGACCCCACAATTATCCCACTATTATATCACTTCCTAAATGTAGTTTCCAACCCACAGCTTTCACAGTAATTACAAACAAATAACTTTGATTCTGTTCTTGTGTTGGTTTTTTTAGGGTTTTTTTTTAAAATTAATTTTGTCAGCTTTTCTCTCGAGACACAAGTCTTAATGCCCCTTGCCGACATTGAAGCCATCATCATATCACTGTAGAATGATAACCATTGAATAGACACTGTATAGCCAAACAGTTTTGCCTGTACCGAGGCTGCTTGGCACTGTTTTTGAAATTGTGTCTTTTAAAAATATATTTTATATGAAAAAAAAATCGATTTTTTTTTAGAGTTTATTTTTATGATTTTGATAGCATGATATAAAAAATATTAAGAAATTATTTTAATATATTTTTAAATACAAAATATTGTAAAAAAACATGCACCACAGTGTGAAAAACATATATACTTTAGAGGCTAGAACATGGTTTTTACTGGCAATGCATAGGAGGAAAACGAAAACTAGATGAGGGGAAAGCCTATTTATCATTATGGAAACAAGTGATGCGCTATGTTCTCTACATGATGAACAGCATAGACGACACTAGTGCTCACCATATATTGCTATAAAAGTAATGAAAATCGCTACCAATTTTTATTTTTATTTACTCCTCAGCAAGAAACTATCAATACCCCACTAGCTACCACAAGTAAGAAATTAACAAAGTTGAATCAAGTATCATATATGCACACTTATTATATATATGGGATCGATGCTGTCCTTGTCCGTGACTTTATTTGTGCAAAGATAAAAATGTTGCCGTTAACTTTGGCCTTTTGAATGTGCTTCTTATCGAGCTTTATCTCTTTTGCTTTCTTTCATTTTCATGGATAGTGATTTTGCCCTAGAAATATAGGATATGCGTTACATCTTCATGGGTGTATTTGCCTTGCTTTTTGATATGCTTGGTTATCATTGGAATTGTTGGTACAGCTTTATCCACTTACTATTCATGCATTATTGTCGATCAAGTGCCCCAAAAATTAAGGGACACTATTCAGTCTCTTGTAAACAAGTCAATCGCAGACTGTAGAAGAATCTACAATTATTGAGTTTGTGTGTGTGTGCAAACTGTATTCGCCCGTGTCTAACAAAGGGAACTCTCCAATTATTGTGTCACTATATGAATGTCTCGTTTCATGGCGAGGGTCAAACTATATATGCTTGCTCAATGCAAAATTAGGGCATGTATCCAATATCATCATGTGCAAGAAAGTATGTATATCCTCTTTACCTGTGTCATCGTCTTCAACGAATGGCTCGTCTAGCGAAAGTTTACCAAGCATACTTATAGTAGTAATACACCATTCACGGAAATCATCACATAACACAATCATTTATACAAATTTCTAGAGGGAAATTAATTAGATTCACTTAATGTATTCACAACACACGAGTAGTACTTATAGTAGTAATACTAAGATTTAGTACACCGATTCAGTAATCATACAGTTTTGGCTTACAGAAACTCTGGTCTACTCGAGCTTTATGATATAATAATTTGCCGACTGTTGCTTATAAGATAATTCTATAATTAGTCACTGATTAAGTATCGACTTTAGATGGGATAATAAAAGCTAATATATAGAACCTAGCAGGCTGAAACTTAGTTGACTAGATGTTAGTGTACTAGATCTTAAAAACCTTTTGAAAAAGCTGAAGGAAATCTTGCTTTAATTGAAAGATGTACATGGCACATAGAATCTAAAGCAATCAATCTAGGCGGACTCGGTTTCTAGACCTTGGTGGCATGAACTGGTGATATATAGTACCTTCAAACATCTTTAACCTAGCTTTTTAAGATATGATTAGCATAAGAAAAATATTGTTAATTAATTAAGGCTTTAGATCTTATAATCATGTATTCTCTAGGTTTTGGGAGCATACTACAACATGATAAAAATATATAGATTAAAAACGAAAGTAAAGTGGCAACAACTTGATGAATGGCTACATGGCCTGCACAGAAGACCTAATAAAGGAATATTTCCTAAATGGGTATTTTAAAAAACTTCAACAAAATCATGATAGATCGGTGCTTTGCCAGAATTTATAATAATTTTTTGTTCTTTTGCCTTTGATGCCATGAAAGAAGAACCAAACAAATGGGGATGACTTGGTAAAGGCCACAAATCACATGGTGATGCCAATAAAAGGAGTTTGTCATTCACTTTTTATGGCCTAGCTAGATTAATGGAAGGCTGGTGGTATGTTACACCTTGTGTCGATACACAAACATTTTGAATATTGTCTAGCATGTAGCTAGGAGAGGATAAACATTAATCTATAGTTGAAAACATGACAAGATGGATCAAAAAGTATAGACAACTGAAAATTACAAAAAATAAAATAACTTGACTTTTAGGGTATTATGATTCCAAAAGCTTGCAAGCAATTCTCCATCGTTAACCAGTCTCACATTCCCTTTAATTGTTGTTTTCGGTTTCCTAATTAATAAGAACATAATGCTGCACCATCAAAGTTATATAGACGATGTTGAGTTACATGTCCAATCCTAGATATATATCAATTTTGCTTAGGTTAAACCTTTCAGCCCATCGTTTCTTGTCGCCGGTTAGGCTAGCCGGTGGGTCCCGGAAATGTGAACACTCGCTTGACCACAAGTACATGAAAAAAAGTATCTCTTTTTTGGATTATGATTCTGTCATATGGTTTTTTTTTTTTTAAATAAAATTATTTGAGTTATAGTTATTCATTGCCATCAATTGAACATCATGCCACATCGAGCCTCATCTCTTGATTTATTCTTGGAAAAACATAGGGTGACAAATTGAAAAGATAGAGATTAACTTGAAGATAGAGAGGGAAGGTAGGCGGGGATGCTTGAGACCAAGCAAGGTGGGGAACATGCTCATATGGAAGTTGAAAAATAAAAAAAAAACTATAAATTTTCGTAGGCAAGTAGGTTGCATTAATGTGTTCCTCACCTAAGTAGGATTAGAGATTATCATATATTCCAATAGACACAGTTCTGTGAGGTGCCGTGGACCATTCATGTTTTGAATCCAATGCCTGCTTTGTCTAGATAGTGCTAAGGAATGTGGAGAAACAAGCATGTTTTTCGGCTATTTATTTGTTTGACATTTTGGATTTTTATATTCTTTTTGGCTAATATCTGTGTTTATGAAGTGGTGGCAGGAGATAGGAGCTCGGGTGGTATTGGTCCCATGATCAAACGCATCTAAAAAGGAGGTGGTGTGTCTTGCCCCCATGAAGAATGGAAAGGGGAGTGCATAATTTTGTCTTGTTTTAGTATATTTTTGGCCCCCCCCCTTCCCCTTCTCTTTCTCGTGAAAGAGAGGTGGATGAACATTAACACAACTTTGAATATGGCGCCCCCACATCATATCACCTCCTCCATGAATTATAACTGGTGTATGAATGATGGTTAGGTATGGTTTCCTGGGTATCTAGACAAGACTATATATGATCTACACCGCTGCCAAGCCACCATTCAACAGGCAAGATTCAACACCAACGTGACATAACAAGCAGCATCTTGCCTTCTTCAAAGAAGCATTCAAGATAAAATTCTAGACCCCCCCATCGGAAAGTCTTGTAATCCTTGCCAATCAAGTAGAATTATAATTCTAGACGGAGGGATAGATATCGACACCCCCATTATCACCTAGATATTAATTATACCAAATGAGTCTAGGGTTTAAGACAATGGTGTGGGCTTGTGGAGATCTACTCTGAAAGCAAAACGGTTTGTAGATTATCAAAAAATCACATCAAACCTCTCGTTATCATATATACCAATAGACACACGTATTTCACATTGTATGGCGACAGAATTGTCCCCGATCATACAACGTGCAACCTGCAACCCGATGATGTCGACTTGGGTCTCCTTGTCTTCACCAACTATCGTTTTCCAAAACAGTGCTCGGATGAAAATGCACAAGCTTCTTCCTGGATTTATGAATGCAAACATGAAATGCGGCGAAACATCCTGAAAACATTTTGTAGATTGCAACTGTGTGCTTGCAGCACGTTGGCTTGCAGTGTAAGTTCCAAGGATAAGCAGACATCTATGGATCTCCAGGCCGTTTAATTTGTGCTTAAATTGGAAAAGTTCGGACGCTTTAATCTGCGTTCGGAAAACATGACAGAGGCCTCCTTACAGCCCTATATTTTCAGGGTCAAAAGATTTTTGCTAAATGAGTTATATATATACAGCTGCCACTGCTAGAAATATAAAGCAATTCACATCTTAGATGTCCATTTTATAGGTTTAAACCAAATCACTTGGAATAATGCTTTATGAATACTAAAAAGAACAAAGCAAGGCCGGATAGCAGCTACGGCTCAGTACAGTTATATCCATTGCTTTGGCCTTCCTATTCAAGCCTAATTAATGTACAAAATTGCAAGATTTGCCTTTTTTGTTTGTTTGCTCTTAGTTCCCAGAAGAACCAGCCTGTCGAATGATGCAAATGTGCTCACTCAAATATTGAAACATCCCCATTCCAACTGCATGAACCAATTACATTTGGCAAAACTGGGTGGAAAACAACGTCTATGCATGCTTGCTCATACACCTTGATTTTTCTGACAAGCTCTGATGACCTATAGTTGTATATGTATATAGAACCATCTGCCGAGCCAGAGACAAGCTTCTCACCATCCAGGCTAAAATTGCATTTAATGGGGAACCCTGAGACGCCATGGCTTTCATACCTTTTATACTTGTCCAGCCTGAAAGGTGGACTTGAAGAGAAGATAGCAATATAATTTGCATTGGACTGGGCAACAAAACATGGCTCGAATGGATGGCACCTAACACTTGGACATGTATAGGCTTCCACATAAACCTGAGACAGGGAAAAACAAGCATCACTTTATAAGTAAAACAAGCAAAAATGCAAAGGTGCTACTGTTTGGCAAGATACATTGAGGATTATTGTTCAAATTTAACTCATCCTATCCAACAAATGCTTAATATATCATGCAGCTGAACCTGATGAGAAAATCAATGTTGGTTGGCTTGTGATGTCAGTCTTCATTAGTCTAGAAGAGGGGTCTTCAGCTAGTTTTAAAAAATAGGTTAGATGACTCAAAAACTAATGACAAAGAAGAAGGGCAAGGTGTGGTTTAAGAAAACAAGTGGAAACTTGAGATGTATAGAAGCAATATACAGGAAGCAGGTTGGTAACCTAGTTGACACCACATAGGAATCGGTCAATAGCAATTCTCAGGTATCACATCTATGAAAATGAAACAGTATACATCCTCAGGTCATGTCATCACTGCACACATGAAAGTGCTAAAGGCTTAGATTTATTATCAATTTTCATAATTCATTAGAATTTACAGCCACATTTTTAGGCCTCAGCCCTTGGGAAGGACCTGAGAAGGTGCTTTAGCTGCAGACCAAGCATCCCAAAATGTAAGATTTTGGACCAAAGTGTTGCTTTCCGAAACATAGTACCTAGGTACATGCATCCTAATTGTTTAAACAGGCTGCTGATTCAGTGAAAAGTAATTTGATTGATCATAATATTGTTCTGACAGCAACTTTGGTAGAAGTGGCTGTGACAAAATTAACGATTCTCTTTGTTGTTTAGCAGAACTTAAAAAGACAAAGCCTTGGGACAAGAACATTCAAGAGTAATAAAGGTGAGGATCCCTGATGTTTCAAGGTTCTCGGAACTGGCCTTTCCAAAGCTCATGAATCTGCATTATTGAATCAGAACTATAAATGGCTTATAATTAAACTCTACTTCACTCCACATCCTAAAATCACAAGCACTATCATAATAGACAAGACGATGAGTGCAGTGTTCTAGCTATTTCAGCACTCTGTATCAGGCCTAATCGCCTTTTCCAGATATGTTACTGCAAAATGGCCTGGGAAGATGGATGTCTCAGCTCAATTTTGTTACACAAGTGTGATAAACAGGCTAACATACAATTAAACGCAAGAGCATAAGCATCCAAAATCCTCCAGACAAGAGGAAATGCTCAAGCAAAATAAATATGAACATGGTAATAAACTGAAGATATAGAAACCCGAAAATAAATTAAATTACATCTAGTAATTGAGATTGATCTTTTTTGATTGCCACGCCCCTCTTTTATCATAAAGAGAGGGACAAAAAAACCCTAAGAAGAGACTGTCTGAGTATCTCACGAGCAGACAACATTCAAAGAAAACTTTAAGGCAATGTCTATGGTCATTTCTCCACAACATTCAAAGAGAACTTTAAGGCAATGTCTATGGTCATTTCTCCACGTCAAAAATAACACATCAGGCAATGTCTATACCTAGCTTTAAAGCATATTCTCTGCGCATGCCCCCCCAATAAAATTCTTCAACCATTATGCAGAGTTTATGAAAGCAACCTCTCAAAGAAATGCAAGTACACAAGCATTGTAAGGGATCTAAAAGACGACACTAACCTTTACTAACAAACTCTATGTGATGGAAAGAAAAGTACGCTGGAAGAAGTCTCTTACCTGGTTGGACAATGGAACCTGCCGTGAGACGTCCCAAACAATAATTGAATTTTCACTGTGATTGCTTCCAGAGACATCACTGGATGAGATAAACTGCTTGCCATTGATGGTAAATTCAACATCAAGTATTGGACCTAGACCTCGAATGTATTCACAAACCACATTACCATTTCTAATATCCCACAATCTGAGACAACCCTTTGATCCTCCAGAAAGGAAGATGTTGGAGTTATCTGGACAGAACTTTATTACTCCAACAACCTGATCTTCCTTGAAAATCTGAGTCTCTATCCCCTTTTCAACATCAATCAACCTGGATGAGCAGTCATATCCACAAGAAAGCACGGATAGTCCCTGTGGCGACCATTTCACATCTTTCACTGCTGCATTATGATATCTAAATATGCGTGCTATTTTCTGATCTCGGCTCCACACGTTCCATACACAGACAGTTTGATCCATTCCGGCAGAAGCAAGGAGATGAGCTGTAGACTAACTATAATGAACAGATCAATATGGCCAATGATACAGACAACAAAGTATAATGCTTTGCGAACAAAATTTCAGCTAAAGCAAGAGAAATACAAATCTAAGAAGTATATTGACGAAATCCAAAAGAAAACCATTGATACCATGACTTGGAGACCAATCTAAAGCATTGACAGCCTTCGTATGGCTACGCAAATCAACCGCCAGCCTTTTGGGTATTTGACTTAGCGATGCACGGCCCTTTGCTTGTCTCAATGATGATAAAACATCACGGGGTATCTCCGAATCACTAATACTTCCCAGAACTAATAACAAGAATTAAAAAGGAGAAACAAAGACTCAGCCTTTGACTTAATTGCAGCATATACAATAATCATAATCAAACTCTAATGTTGCACAAAACAATCATATAATTTTTTTTCAGTTGCTAAACTAAAAGCTAATATTGGCCAAATACAGTATATTGTTGTTAACCAAGCAAAACAAATCAAGCCCATTAACCTATTTTTCCAACTAACCAACATTTCTTTGCTCATTTCAAATTAAAGTTTCTGTTGACATCGGCCCACTTTGCAGTTTCTTCAAACCTAAATCAGCATAAAAAAATCACAAGATACACTAACAAAAAGTAAGTAATGAAAGGAAAATAAATTTACCAGGAGAAGCCACGACAGGGGGGTTCGGGTTCAGGTTTGGGGTTGGTGCTGGGTTGGGGACCCGAGGGGATTGCGCAGAGAGAGCTCGTTCACGCTTGGATATGTATCTGCCAGGAACCGGAGCTTCTGTTCGGAGATTTTGAGATGGGGTTTCCGGTTTGAAACGTTTAGGAGGAGGGGGGATGAAGGGTCTGAATTCGGGTTTGGGTTTGGGTTCGGGTTCTTCATCTGAGGAATTAGAGTATGCGTGGCAGAGAAGATCCATCTAGGCTAAGGCTCTGTTCTTGGGGTGTGTTTCTTGTTTGATCACTGAAATGTGCAAGAGGTCTATAAATTATAACGAACAGTTTCGTCCTTGTACAATCTTGAATTGTTAGTTCAGTCCCTTATCAATTTGATATTATAATACGAACCTTCAATGCACGCTTCATTCAAATTAAATATTTAATGATTAAAAGGATGATTGTAGTTATTTTTTAAAATATTTTTATATTTAGAAATATATTAAAATAATATTTTTTTTATTTTTTAAAAATTATTTTTAACATTAGCATATGAAAATAATTTAATAGCATAAAAAAATATTAATTTAAAATAAAAAATTATTTTTTAAAATAATTTTAAAACATAAAAAAATAATTTTTTTTTAAATAATTTTAAAACATAAAACATATAAAAAACCAAAACTAACTGTGTTTGACCAAAAACAATTCCACTGTCCATCTTTATCAGTCATTCACTACAGCCAGCATAAGCATTTATTAAAAAATGAAAGAAATATTGTTTTAAATTAGGGTATAACTACAGCTATATCTCGTGAGGAAATAAATTGAAAGAGAGTGAATTGTTGATTGGTTATATTGTCATAAGCCCACATTAGAGGCCCACATTAGAGGCCCACAATGGAAGATCAAAGTCCATTGTCTTTGGGCAACACATTCAGCAGGGAGCAGGCTACTGTGAAGAAGAAATGGACAAGGCCTCCTCATTGAGGCACGTTATTCGGAGTTTTATTCATGGGTTTAGCCTCCTCTGCAAATGAGTTTGGTAGATGAAAGAGGCCACAAAACTCTATACTGATTATGTATTCTGAAGTTGCTTTAAAAAAAAAAAACATTTAATTCAAAATAAACTAAAACAATATATTTTTATTTTTTAAAATTTATTTTTAATCTCAGCTCATCAAAATAATCCAAAAATATATTAAAAAATTAATTTAAAATAAAAAATAGTTAAGAAGCAACTTTTCATCAAGAAAAAAAATTATAAGGACATGATTTCTAAAATCCTGTTTTATTATCCTAATAATTTCAATAAGATTATTTTCTATTTATACTTCATATTATAGTTTTTAAACTTGATTTAAATTAATCTAAATTAATTTTTATTTTTATTTTATAAAAAATAAAAATGACAATTTTCTCTGTTTAAAAAAAAGTCACTGATTTTGGTTGATTTTTCAAGGACTAACTAAATCACAAATTAACCTGGGTTTTTTTACTGTATCACACCAAATTAACTCTTTTATTTTTTTCAAAACTCGATATAGTCACAATTCAATCTGTATTATATTAATTTTTAAAACAGTGCTTCAAACGTAGAAAAAACAATAGAAATTTAGCAAAAAAGAAGAAGGGATAAGTTTCAAGGCTCATCTTAATCCTCTAAGAACTTACCCAGGTGTAAGCCCATTTAATATAGGCCTGACCCGTATCAAGTTGCAAAGATATTGGGCTGGACATTAACAGATGTAAGCCCATTTAATATAGGCCTGACCCGTAGCAAGTTGCAAAGATATTGGGCTGAACTGTAACAGGTGTAAGCCCATTTAATATAGGGCTGACCCGAGGGTTATGATAATATTAAGACGTGTTTTATTGTGAAATGAAACAATAAAATAACACTTTAGCTCTACTTGAGAAAACTCAATGGCCTGCACCGAGGGTTATTATTGTTTTTTCACATTATTCATTAAGCATTATGAAATTAATTACCTTTAAAATTAAAATTTCCCCACCCTGTCTGCAAGGCTTGTTTGTACTTTTATTTTGTTTGTTTATTTGTTTGGTTTTTTTTTTTATTATTATTATCATATAGTCAATAGGGCAATTAAGTATTTTAATAAATATACAAATAATTAAAACAAAATTTATTGGCATTCGCGTTGCGCGCACCAACAAGTAAGTTCTCTCGTCGTGTTTAAGTGCCACGTGCAACAGATTAAGGCGACCAAAACTAGCATTCAATGTTTTTTGATTCATTATGGCAAGGCTTACCTTCCATGGTGACGTATGTGCCTTAATTCCCTCCAGTCTTGGTGTCAATTGGCTTTTTGTTTTTCTTTTCTTTTCCTTAATTTTCACTCTGATCTTCTATGATTTTATTGCAATTCTTCAATTTATTTTTTTCTTTAAATTTAGTCATTATTCTATATTTTTTATTTGAATTATTTTATAGAATTGAAATTATATTTAATTTTATCCTCTAATTTTCTAATATGTTAGATTTGATCTCTATTCTTTTGATTGCTATTTATTTTATTTGAGATCATTTTTAAAATTGGATTTTTTTTTATAATTTTATCCTTCTTCATTTTTTATTCCTATTTTTTTTACTTCCGTAAATTTTTTTTAAATGATATATTTTTTTTATGATTTCATCATTTAACATTAAAACTTCTTAATTGAGTCTGGGTGTATGATTTAATGAGTTGTATATATGGAAGATCAACCGAGGTTTAGAATATTTGTTTGGGTTCATTTGTTTTTTCAATTTCATCTTTCAACACTTGATTTAATTGTAGATTGGCTATGTTATTTTTTTATTTATTTTCTATATGATTTTTCACTAATTTTAAAAATAAACCAAGTTATATTGTATATTTTAGAAATAAACCAGGTAAAAAGCTGAGACAACTTAATTTACAACTAGGCTTTAAATATGAGTCTAGCCCATATAGGAGATTAAGGGACTATGTCCCCTTGTCCCCTAGTAGTTGCATATAAAGTTTTTTTTTTTTAATTATTTTTATGAGATAATAAAAAGCTCATTATTGATAGCCAGAGTTCTTATCAAACATTTGTGTCACTATAAAATAATTGGGGCAAAAATTTGTCTTCACGAATCATATGATTACGAGCTCATGCATTCCAGAATCCAAGCGTTTTTTTTCCCCTTCAAAACAAAATTTCTATAGGCGTACAAGACAAATGCGTGGTTGTTCGGTGATCAAATTAGGTCCATCAGCTGAAAAACAGCATGATGTGTCTAAAGAAAATAAATCTCATTAACATTAACAAAACACGTAGTGCGTCATAAAATATTTATTTTTAATTGATTTTTTTAATTTATTTTAATTTATATTTTATAAGATTATCTCAACAACCTTACGACCCGAGTCACGAGGTTAACAGTTAATCTAATTAACTTATTTTTTTTTTTAATAATTTTTTTTCTCTAATTTCATTCATCAACATTTTATTGATTAGAAATTAGGTTTCATGATTTATTTTAATTTTTTTTATAGGATTATCTCGATCTCATGACTTGAGTCATGAGTTTGCTGGGTTAACCCAAGTTAACATGGGTGTTTTGTTATTCATTTTAATTTTTTTTTGTTAATTTTATCTTTCAACATTGGGTTAATTATGAATTGAACTTTATAATTTATTTTGATTTGCTTTACATGGAGTCATCCTAGTCTCATGACCCGGGTCTCAAGTTTGGTAAATTAACCCGCGTTGACTTTGGTTATTTTTTAGTTTACTTTCTATGAGGTTATCCTGGTCTCGTGACCTGAGTTATAAGTTTGACGGGTTAACCCGGGTTGACTTGAGTCATTTTTCTATGTTTTTTTTTAATTTCATGCTTCAACTTGAGTTGATTAAGAATTGAGTTTCATAATTTATTTTGATTTACTTTCTATAAAGTTATCTCGGTTTCATGACCCAAGTCATAAGTTTGACAAGTTAACTCGGATGCCTCGATTTTTTTTAATTGAATTCTTTTTATACTTTATCCTTCAATATTAAGTTTATTAGAAATTATGATCAGGATTGCGAATTTAACAGGTTAACTTAGGTTAATCTAATATATTGTTGTCTCATTATTAAAAAAAATATCATCTTAATTATTTTTGCTTGCATCAAACTATGTTTTATCGGTCATTTGAGTTGTTTTTGGACATGTTAAATTGACTAAGTCACATCAAATTAACTATTTGGTTTAAAATTTCTTTTTTTTACTCTAAAAAAACGTTAGCAAATCCTGAATATATTTTTTAATATTTATAAAAATTTGATCTGACTTAAACATATTACTAACCAATTACTGTTTTTTAAATGTAGCGAGGCAGACAACTATATCAATATTGTGATTTGGTAATGTAAAAAAAAGAACAAAAAAAAAAGAAAAAAGAAGAAGAAGAAGGATCCAACATAAGGATGGTGTCATATACACATATTCATTGATAAATTAATTTATTACTTGAACTACATACAAGCCCATGTATTCAAACTTTAATTATCTCTTCCCTTTGTTAATAATTTGAAAAAAGAAAAAAAAATTGCTTGAAATTCCATTTACGGTTTCACATATTAATTTATGTCGGTTTCCATTTGTATAATTCGATGTTGCAAGGTCATATTTATGGGGCAAGGACTTGATGCGGTCCATTGAATCAGCCAGCTCTTTAGGGCATTCTTTAATAAAAGGCAATATGAACAGAAAGTCGGGGTTCGCCTTAAACAATAATCATGGCAAGTGAAGAAAGGGAATGTAAGGACTCAAGGGCGGGCCGGCTTTGGAACCTCTTTCAAATGTTGTTTTTTTAAATTTAATTTTTACTTAAAAAACATTTTAAAAAATATACCTCTCTCTCCCCTTTTCTCTCTCTCTCTCTCTCTCTCTCTCTCTGCTCTGTCCTGGATTCATTGCCTCGTGCATGGTACTTATTTAAAGTTAAAAAATAAAAGAACAAAAAAACTATATACTTGTATTTATGATGTAGATATGAGATCATGCTGTGCGCTTGGTGTCCATGATTGAATCGTAGCCGAGCGGCCAAATCACATATAAAGTTGGATATAATGCTCCTCCTCTTCTTGAGGGTTTTTATCATTTCATCCTACTGAAAAAACCACATAGAACTCAAAGACGGTTCTTAATGCGTATAAGATATGACGAGAGAAGAATTTTGATATGAAAATTAAACCAATAATTCATAAAAATCTTTTGAAATTAATTATACGCTAATTGTTTGTATAATGACAAAACTGACCTAGCTTATGTTGGAAAAAAATCCAACTAAAACTACCTACAAAAAATAATTAAAATCTGAAAATAGCTAGAAAAAATAAAAAAATAATAATTCTTGAGTCTAATTTGAGAACTTTTCGGACCTCATATAACACTAATCTAACAATTAAATCTAAAATTATAGTTATTCTTGGCATATCTAATTAGTCTATAATTGTATATCCTGACTTCATCTTGAATTTCATCATATCTGATTAGTCTATAATTGTATTCACTAGATATTCTTGGCATTGTCTAACCAGCAATCTCCCCTCCCCTTTAAAGGGAGTCTTGCATTTTGTGTTCTTTGGTTTTTCTTCCTTGTTATTACTTTCTCACTAGACTAAACGTCAACCCCACGATCTCATAAACTGTGACATTTAGTCAATTAAGCTACAATGAATATTGGTAAAGTGGGGATGTTTCTACCAATCCAGCGTAGTCTCCGATGGCTGTACAATTATAGCAGTTTTTTTTTTTATATGATCATATAGGCATAGATGAGTTTTAATTTTTAATATCTGAAGAATTAATATAAGATGTGTATAGTAATGAATTGAGCTAGTAAACATTATGAAATGATAATATAAATATAGTACCATCCATGGAAGAAAAAATGGGTAAATTACGTCTAGCATTAACATATTGTTTAATCTGAATTGTTATTATCCATTATAATTTGAAAAATTAAACTTTACATTCTAAATTAATACAAATTTTTATAATAAAATCATCAAATTATTCTTGTATATATTATATCAGAAATTCTCATTCTTCCTCTTTCTCATCCCCCTTTCTCTCACCAAACCCTAGCCGTCTTCTTCTTTCCTATCCCCCCTCTTTCTCACCAAACCAAGAAGATGAAGGCCGAAAGAAAATGGAGAATACAAGGGAAAAAAAGAAAAGAAAAGCAAGGTAACGAGAGACCAAACTACTTAGTCTAGTTCATAATACATTTAGAATTTCTAAAAAGATTAGAGTCTGTGTAGCTGAAATTTCTAACTGAGGAGTTCAATAAAAAATCCAAATGATGAAAGGTGAGGTAAAAAATCACATCCCAATATGGGGTCCTAGACTTGAATATCAAATGATTACGAGCTATCTAGATAGACCAGTACAATCCTTTACAGAGAAGGGTAATGGTATGATGCTGAAAATTGCCTTTAACTGAGCTGAACCATTCCTGTAGGTTATGATTTGGGTCTTTAGGTAGACAACGTAAACATTCAAACCAATTCAAGAATCTATCTCAGAAAGACCATGTTATAGGACAATGATGGAAGGGATGATGTATGGTCTTAATCTCCTTGCAGTAAAATGGACAAAGAGCTTCCTCATATATAATAATTTCCCTCTCAGCTAATTATTTTGTGTGCTAAGACTACCATTTAATAGGAGCCACATGAACACGTTCACTTTTAGAGGGACAAAGCCTTTCCAAAGTAGAACGATCCTTTAAAGAAGAGAGGCTATCAAGAAGATGACAACCTGAGTAAACTGAATAAATGTCAGAGCTATGGAATTTCCATATCTTATTGTCTTCACCTTATCAGCTATGAGCAAGTTGTGGAGCAAGTTGTGTGGGACTGTGACGGTTCAAAAAATTCTTTATAGTTTATTTGGTTAGAAATACCTCATTTTATAAAAAGGTATGGGACCTTATCAACTCAGATATCTTTGTGATGGTCAAAGAATTTTTTAGAACTAACAGATTGCCTAGCGTATCAACTCTTCTTTTATGACATTGATTCCGAAGACTAAGGGGCTGAGCAAATTCTCCCTATTTTTTCCGATTAGTTTGATTCATGGGTTATATAAAATAGTGGCAAAGCTCTTGTCTACTAGGCTAAAAAGTGTTCTATCAGATGTGATCAGTGTAAACAAGTCAACTTGCATTGTCGGGCGTCAGATTTTAGATGGGTTCATGATAGCAAACGAGGTTGTTCATGGAATTTGCAACAAGAAGGAGCATGATTTCTTACTAAAGGTAGATTTTCATAAAGCCTTCGACTCGATTCCGTGGGAGCATATTGATATTACCATGGGTTATTTGGGTTTTGGCTTTCATTAGAGGAAACTGATTTTTGAATGTTTGTCCACTTCCAAAATAGCCATCTTCATAAACGGCTTCCCCAGCAAAGAATTCAGTCTGGAGAGGGGTCTCAAGTAAGGGGACCCTCTCTCACCTTTCTTATTAGACATAACAGTTTAGGGGTTGATAAATTTATTCAACAGGGAATCAGAATCGGGTTATGTAGTTCAAGAGGATTACTCCTCTCTACTGCATGCCAAAAGGATTCTTTGTTGGTTCGAGATCATCTCAGGCCTAAAAGTTAATTTCTATAAAAGCTCACTTATACGAATTAACTTGGACGACGACTACACTTCAGGTTTGGCAAACGTAATTTTCTGTCGCAATGATACTTTCCCGGTCATATACCTTAGGTTCCCTTTTGATGTCAATCTGAATAGGCTTTCTACTTGGAAACTAGTGTTGTCCACCATCAAAGCAAAATTAAGTACATGGAAAGAGAAATTTTTTAACATGGCTGGGAAGCTATGTCTGATTAAATCAGTTTTAAGCTCTCTATCTCTTTATTATATGTTTTTTTTTCCTATGCCAAAGGGTATTAACAATGTAATCTCCTCGGTCAATCATTTTTTGGTGTGGAAAGGTACTTCAAATTCGTGTGGTATCTGCAAGGTGGCTTAACATAAGGTCAACAAGAGTTAACTCTTTGGTGATCTTAGTTTGGGATCTCTTCACAATAAAAACTTGGCTCTACTTTTTAAATGGTTCTGGAATCTTAATAAAGGAGTGGCATGAGGTTGGCAAGACCTCATCCTTCGAAAATATCAACCAAAATTTACAAATGGGCTTTCTATATTTGCAGGTTCTCTATCTCCAACTTGGCGTGGCATGGTGTCGTCTATCTTCTTAAATGAAAGCATAGTCATTCCTCTTCATTCCAATGTCAGGTTCAAGGTGGGTGATGGCAGAAACATCTAGTTTTAAAGTAATCAATAAGCTTTGCAAATGTGTATAGCCCGACCAATACCTCTATCAACTTGTCTTGGAGGAGATCTCTTTGGCCTCGTGAACTCTGTATATAAAAGAGTTTAATTGCAAAGGTGGAGTGTGGTCTGGTCTTCTTTAAAGGTGAAGACAACAAGATATGGAAATTCCATAGGTTCGATATTTATTCAGTTTACTCAGGTTGCTATCTTCTTGATAACCTCTCTTCTTCAAAGGATCCTTCCTTCCCCATTCTATTTTGGAATGGCTCCTTTCAAAAGTGGATGTGTTCATGTGGCTCCTATTAAATGGTAGTCTCAGCATAAAAGTTTTTTAGCTGAGAGGGAGACTCTTATCTATGAGGAAACTCTATGTCCATTTTACTAAAAGGAGATTGAGACTATACATCATCATTTCCATCATTATCCTATAACATGGTCTTTCTAAGGTAGATTCTTGAATTGGTTTGGGTGTTTAGGTTGTCTGCCTAAAGACCAAAATCATAACCTACAGGAATGGTTCAGCTCGGTTAGAGGCAATTTTCAGCATCATGCCATTACCCTTCTCTATAAAGGACTATATTGGTCTATATGGATAGCTTGCAATCGTTTGATATTCGAGTCTAATACCCCATATTGGGATGTGATTTTTTACCTTACCTTTCACAATTTGGATTTTTGGCTGAACTCCTCAGCTAGAAATTTCAACTACACAATCTCCGATCTTTTTAGAAATTTTGAATGTATTATGAATTGGACTAAATAGTTTAGTCTCTGATTGCCTTGCTTTCCTTTTTTGTTTTTTCCTTTTGTTCTCCCTTCTCTTTCAGCCTTCATCTTGGGATGTGATTTTCCCTTGTTTGAACATCCTTCAATTCGATGTGGGAATTCATTGGTGGGCTAAATTCTTAAAGAGATTGGAAATTTTTCATCATTGTATTTACTATAAGTCTTGTATCAATTCCCCAGTTCTCTAACTAATGCATTATTCAATGCTTGTTTACATACCAAATGTGAATGCCTTTTATTTTATATACAGGAGCTTGTTTCAAAATAAATCGAGTGATTCTATTTCCAAATCCATTTCTAGGATAGACAAGCTCAAAATTTAAAATTGGAGTTCAATAAGCTAGAGAGATACCACAAGAGCTTGGAAAACTGGAGAATTTACTGGTTGTAAATATATCTTATAACAAGCTCATAAGCAGGCTTCCTATTAAGAGCATTTTTGTGATACTTTAAGGCAAAACCTGGTTTTGGCAACACCCGAGCCATAAAAGACAATAGTTTGTTGTCTCTATTCTATTTGTTGTAAAAACCATTAATTCGCATCCCAAATCCTTTCAAAATTTGATCTAGGCTTGTTTGATCTAGGGTTGGAGGAAGTAGATTTCACATAATAGATTGATAGGTACAATTCCATCAGGTTCAAGCATTTTCTTTTCATTTCTCACACATTAAACCTTTCAAGGAACAATCTCATGGGAATCTAGGGGAACTTTCAGGATCTCATTGTATATAAAGAGGGAATCCGGGAGAACATTGACAGAGAAGTGGATAAGTGGACATTGGTTAACCATCTATAAGTTTTTCATTCTGCTCAGCTTTTACTCGTTTTGGTTTATGCTCTCTCTATGATTATCTTTGCTTGGAACAATTATGGTTTATGTCCAACAAATGCTATTCCATTCGAAATGGGCTGATAAATTGTAATGTTGGAATTTGTTTCTGTTACAAACCAAAAAAGATAATTATTGTGACTCTTTTATCAGAAATATATGGAATGTTGTAAGTGTTAAATGAGTTTTCCTATAATCTGTAGGCAAATCATGAGGGATTATAGTTGTCATAACCCAATTCTGGGTTATTCCCCAAAATTCATTTTTTTTCAAAATAAAAATAAAAAAATAAAATTCAGGCTGGCAACGTGGAGAAAGCTGATCAAGAAAAGTAGGCAAAATAGGCAAAAATCAATTTGCAATTTTCGGAGGAAATTCAAGGCCTTTCGGCGCCCCATTGTGCCCAAAATCGGAGAAAAAATGCAAATTCAAGGTCAAATTAAATGATTATTGGACAAATTTGCATAAAAATTAAGTCCAATAACATAATTAAATTTTTAATAGGCCAATTTGATTTAATCATGGGCCAAATTAAATTTTAATTATGTTTAGGAATTAATTTAGGTCCAAATGAAGGATTTAATTAAGTGCAAGGACTTAATTATACTTTAAATGGGTCAAATTAATTTTATTTGGGGCTTAATTGGTGAAAAATTAAGTTTGGGAGCCTAATTTGGGCTTAATGGAGAAGATTGGAATTTTAAGAGACCAAATTTAATTTTTACCAAGTTAATTGATTGAAATTAGGGGGCCAAATTGCAAGAAAATTGAAGTTTTGGGGCCACTTAGTGGTTAAATTGACAAAATCCAAAGCCAAGGACCAAACTGCAAGAGGCGTCAAACTGCAGGGGCCTAATTGACAAAATCTGGGGGGCTAAATTGAAGAAATTGAAAGTTTAATGGTCAATTAGGGATGAAATTGCATAAATCCGAGACCAAGGACTATCTTGCAAAAGGCGCGTAACTATGGGGCCGAAGATGAAGTTACGCCGGGACTAAATTGCATCAAATCAGAAGTTTCAGGGTCAATTAGGGAATAGTATCGAACGAAATTGAAGTCGGAGGACTAAATTGAAATTCAGCAAAATTCCCTATTTTTATCAAAACAGCGCCGTGTTGAATCCAAAAAAATACTGTTCTTCTTCCCCACTGAGCTGCCCGAGTGGCCAACTTCAGGCCGTGTTTTCTGCTTCGTTTGGCCCCCAAATCCGACAAAGCATGCACCAACATGTCCACCTGGAACCCCTCTATCCCGGGGAGTGGTCCGGTCGGGTCGAAAAGGTTTGAAACGGCTCTGTTTATTGGCCCAAAGTATGCACCTCGGGCAAACTGCCAAATTTGGCAGTTCGAGGTGCACACTTTGAACCGACGGCTTGGATTCCTCGAGTTGAATCAAGGGCTGAGAACTTTTACACATTGAAGACAAGATTACCCTCTTTGTATCCCTATAAATAGGAGCAAATTTCATGCTCTGAAGGAGGAAAAAACCGAGCTCAAAGTTGGCTGAAAACCAGCCTTCTGTATCCATTTTTCTGCAAACAATCAATTTTTCTGCTTTCTCTCTCTACCGTGGCCTTCAGCCACCACCACCTTCATCACCTAGCGTCTCACCATCATCCCCACCTCCAGTAGCCATAAAACCATCTCACGTGACAGTTGCACTATTTCTCTCTCTCTCTCTCTCCTAGAAATCTCCTCCTCCTGCCACCAGGATGATTGCAGGCATGCGGCGGCGACAAAGAGGCGCGCCACCACCTTGCCCGAAGCTCTCTTCCTTCCCAAAGGCAGCGGGGTAGCAGCTCTTTCCTCGCCCACACCAACAGCTCCAACCGTGAGCTTTCCTTCTCCTTTGCGGGACTCGGCTCCTTCTTCTTCCGTAGTGACCGGTCAAGCCGGCCTCACCACCTTCAGGTTACACCGCACCACCACCCGGGCTAGGCCGCCGACTCTCTCCACGCCCGGTAACTTCGCCCCTCCCCTTTCGCCTTCCTTTTCCTTTCACCGTGGCTGCATGCGAATGCGTTTACGCATGCGGCAATGCTAATTAATTAACCGTCATTGGTCGGGCGGTTAGCCCGCCCAATTATTGGCCGGGCCCAAAAAAAAAATTTTCAAAAAAATTCAAAAAAATTTCAAAAATCATTTCAAAATTTTTTTTGATTTTCTTAAATATTTTCCTACCAAGTTTGCTTAATATTGGGTTGTATACTTACATGATAAGATACAAGTCCGGTATTAAAATGCCCGGTTTTCTCTGAAATATTCAAAAACAATTTTATTGCATACGGCCAAGTCCTAAAGAATTTTCCAAGCATGTTTTCTTTTCAAAATAAAAAAATTGCATCTTTCTCACGTTTTAAAAATCCAAAAAATAGATATCATAACTAGTTTATGATCATCTGTTAGGGTTTGGCCAAAATGTCAAAAACTTTTATTTCAACTTTTTTTTCTAGGATTCAGATGTAGACTTTAATATTTGTGGGGTGTAAAATTACACGATAAAGTACACTCTCGGGTATTAAAGATACAAGGTGTAAATAAAAGCAATTTTAAAATTCAGACTTTAGAATGGTTAGGATTTAACCCAATAAGGTAGAGACTCCCTCACGAAGGGAGATCTGCCTTGAACCTTAGAAAAGACCAACGAATAGAACCTCGACCTAGAAAGAATAATCAAACAACAATGCAGCTTACCTTAGGTAGGGTGCACTGGGGGTGATGCGTCTTCCCCTTGCACAACCAGTCCCTTACTCAAACTCTCGCAGACCATAGGTTCCTAGTGACCATAATACTAGGTGGCGACTCCAAAGAACCAAGCAAAACCATAAATAATAAAAAAATCGCCAGCGGACACCGCGCGGATTTTGACGTGCGACAATAGTGATGTGGGACAACTCTATATTTGAGGTGTACACCATAAAATTTAGAGGGTAGTGGATTTAACTATACGGCACACATCTTCCTTTAAATGTATGGTGGTTGGTGTCTATGTAGCAACTTATGTATGCAAGAACGTGCTAAACTATAGGAAGACATCATCACTCTTAAGTTTGCTTTCAAATTACCAATGGTGGTGTTATGCGACTTTAAAGAAACCCTCGACATTCATGAGTGATGTAGCTACTACCTTAATCACTTAGGTTCAACTTCTTTCCATAGATTCTTATCTGACTGTGAAATGATAGAATTTAATCTGCAAAGCCACCTTTTCACTTGGTTTAGGGGTGGATCTATGAGCCGCATCGACAAGGCTTTTTCCTCTCTAGATTTTCACCTGTAGTTCCCAACCTTCAGTTTTTATTGCTGCCCTAGGAGGATGTTTGATCATTGTTATTTGCTCCTACAAAACTCTAAGGTAGATTAGGGTTAGAAGCCTTTCTGCTTCATAAACTGCTAGTTATCGTACCCTTCTTTTGTGGCTGATTTTGAGGTCTTCTGGTCTGATAGATGTAGGGAATATCCATGTGATTATATACTAGTTAAGAAGCTGGGAATTCTGGGGGAAAGGTTGAGGCAATGGAACAAATCCACTTTCGGTGATCAGAACCTAAAATTAATAGACATTTATAATGCCATTACAACCCTCGAAGATTTAAAGGAAGTGCGTCCCCTGTTTGCGTCTGAAAAATCAAAGCTTTAGGGTCTGAATTTTGAGTAATAGGAGGTTAGCAGGAAGGTTGAGGAAATCTAGAGGTAGAAATCCTAACATAATTGGTGTAAAATGAGGGATAAGAACACTCGTTTCTTCCATGTATTGACAAGTTTAAGGAAAAGCCGCAATCATATCAGTAAGATCGAGCAAAATAGAAGCTACCTACTCTCTTTAAACAACATCAAATAGAGCGCTACCAACTTCTACTCCAGTTTGTTTGTTAAGCCTAAATGCATAAGAATTGAAATAGGACACTCGGGTTTCAATACAATTTTAGAGGCTAGTTCAGTTTGGCTAGAAAAACCTCATTCAATGGAGGAGGCGAAGCAAGTCGTGTGGGATTATGACGGTTCAAAAGCCCCTAGTCCTGATAGGTATGGCTTCTCCCTCTATAAAAAGGTATGTGACCTTATCAGCTCAGATGTCTTTATGATGGTCAAAGAATTTTTCAGAACTAGCAGATTTCCCAAGGGTATCATCTCTTCTTTTGTGACATTGATTATGAAGACTAAGGAGCCAAGCAGATTCTTCCAATTTTGTTCGATTAGCTTGATTCATTAGTTATATAAAATAATGGCAAAGCTCTTGTCTACTAGGCTTTGAAGTGTTTTGTCAGATGTGATCAGTGTAAACCAGTTAACTTTCATTGTTAGGCGTCAGATTTTAGATGGGTTCATGATAGCAAACGAGGTTGTTTATGGCATTTATAACAAGAAGGAGCACAATTTCTTATTAAAGATAGATTTTCATAAAGCCTTCGACTTGATTCTGTAGGAATATATTGATATTAGAGGAAATTGATTTTTGAATGCTTGTCCACTTCCAAAATGGCCATCTTGATAAACAGCTCTCCTGGGAGAGAATTCAGTCAGGAGAGGGTCTTAAGTAAGGGGACCCTCTCTCACCTGTCTTATTCGACATAGCAGTTTAAGGGTTGATAGTTTTATTCAACAGGGCATCAAAATTAGGTTATTTCAAGGGCCTCCAAACTTCTACAAAACATCACATAACTCATTTGCAATATGCAAATGATACTCTGATTTTCATGTCAAATTATTACTCCTCTCTACTGCATGCCAAGAGGATTCTTTATTGGTTTGAGATCATCTCAGGCCTAAAAGTTAATTTCTATAAAAGCTCACTTATAGGAATCAACTTGGACATTGATTACACTTTAGGTTTGGAAAACACAATTTTTATGTCATAGTGATACTTTCCCGATCATATACTTTAGGTTGCCTCTTAGTGCCAATCTGAGTAGGCTTTCTACTTGGAAACCAGTGTTGTCCACCATCAGAGCAAAGTTAAGTACATGGAAATAGAAGTTTTTTAGTATGGCTGGGAAGTTATGTCTAATTAAATAAGTTTTAAGATATGTCATTTTATTATATATTTGTTTTTCCTATGCCAAAGGGTATTAACAATGTCATCTCCTTTATCAACCACTTCTTTTTTTGGAAAGGTACTTCAAACTTGTGTGGTATCTGCAAGGTGGCTTGGCATAAGATCATCAAGAGCAAACCTTTTGGTGATCTTGGTTTGGGATCTCTTCATAACAAAAACTTGGCATAGCATGATGTCGGCTATCTCCTTAAATGAAAGCAAAGCCATTCCTCTTCATTCTAATGTCAGGTTCAATGTGGGTGATGGCATAAACATCTAGTTCTAGAGCAATCAATAAGCCTTGCAAGTGTGTATAGCCCGACTGATACCTCTATCAATGATACCTCTATCAACCTGTCTTGAAGGAGATCTCTTCGGTCTCGTGAATTCTGTATACGAGAAAGATTAATTGCAGAGGTGGAGCATGGTCTAGTCTTCTTTATATCTAAGCTGATAAGGTCCCATACCTTGTACCTATTAGGACTAAGGGCTTTTGAACCATTACAGTCCCACAAAACTTGCTTCACCTCCTCCATTGAATGAGATATTTCTAACCAACTGAACTAGCCTCTGAAATTGTATTAAAACCCGAGTGTCATATTTCAATTCTTCTGCATTTAGGCTTGGCAAATAGACTGGAGAAGAAGTTAGCAGCGCCCTCTTTAATGTCGTTTAAAGAGACTAGGTAGCTTCTATTTTGCTCGATCTTACTGATATGGTTATAGCCTTTTCTTAAACCTGCTGATAAGCGGAAGAAATGAGTGTTTTTATACCCTATTTTGCACTATTTTTGTCAGGATTTCTGCCTCTAGATATCCTTAACCTTTCTGCTAACCTCTCATAACTCAAAATTTAGACATTGAAGCTTTGATTTTTCAGACGCAGATAGGGGACACACTTCGCTTAAATCTTTGATGGTTGTTATGGCATTATGAATGTCTATTAGTTTTAGGTTCTAATCACCAAAAGTGGATTTGGTCCACTGCCTCAACCTTTTCCCCAGAATCCCCAGCTTCTTAACCAGTCTATAATCATTTGGAAATTCCCTGCATCTATCAGACTAAAAGACCTCAAAATCAACCATGAAGGAAGAGTGCGACAACCAATAGTTTATGAAGCGAAAAGGTTTCCAACCCTAATCTACCTTAGAGTTTTGTAGGAGCAACTAACAATGATCGAACATCCCCCTAGGGTAGCGATAAAAAGTTAAGGTTGGGAATTCTAGGTGAAAATCTAGAGAGGAAAAAGCCTTGTCGATGCGGCTTATGGATCCACCCCTAAACTAAGTGAAACGGTGGCCCTGCAGATTGAATTCTATTAGTAAACAGTCAGATAAGAATCTATGGAAAAAAGCTGAACCTGGGTGATTAAGGTAGCTGTTACTTCTCTCATAGCAACACCATTGGCAGTTCAAAAGCACACTTAAGAGTGATGATGTCTTCCTATAGTTTAGCATGCTCTTGCACACAAGTTACTGCATAGACACCAACTACCATACATTAAAAGGAAGAGCTAACATGTGTGCCGTATAGGCAAATCCACTGCCCCTTAAATTCTATGGTGTTCACCCTCAAAGATAGAGTTGTCCCACATCATTATAATCCCTCCTTATTTGCCTATAGATTCTAGGAAAGCCCATTTAACATTTACAACATTCCATAAATTTATGATTAAAAAGTCACAACAGTTATCTTTCTTTGTTTCTAACAGAAAACAAATTCCAACATTACAATTTATCAGCCTATTTCGAATGGAATAACATTTGTTAGACATACCTAAACCACAATTGTTCCGAGCAAAGATATTCATAGAGAGAGCAGAAACCAAAACGGGCAAAAGCTGAGCAGAATGAGAAACTTACAGTTGGTTGACCAATGTCCACTCATCCACTTCTCTGTCAATCTTCCCCTAGATTCCCTCTTCATACACTGTGAGATCCTGAAAGTTCCCCTGGATTCCTGTGAGATTGTTCCTTGAAAGGTCTAGTATGTGACAAATGAAAAGAAAATGCTTGAACCGATGGAATTGTACCTATCAATCCATTGTGTGAAATATACTTCCTCTAGCCCTAGATCAAACAAGTTAGAAATTTAAGGTTAGGGTTAGAATTTAGAAAGGGAAAGAGAAAAATATTGAAGGTGGTGACTAGTTTTGTTTAATTTTTTTAATTAATAGAAAAGTTATAATATTTAACATAATGGTTTTTTAGTCATTAAATTAAGATAAAAAAAAACAGAAGTTACCGAAATGTAAAACGATCTCTCATAGATCGCACTCATTTGAAACACACAGCTGGAGGACAAAAGAAATAATAGAATTGTTTAATCATCGGAAAAGCATCACGGGGACAAGCATTGAAGCGGCAACCTTCAATTTCAAACCCTTGTCTTCAAATATTGTAAGATTATAAACAAGGTGGGGGCCGAAGGATGACCAGAAGAATGTTTCATCAAAGAGGGTCAAGATCCATGTCAACCCCCACCAGGGGCCGGGAGAGATAGACTAAATTAGTGGAAAAACATAGCCCACTAACTAGTCAAATTGTTTGTTTACATAAGAATGCGATCATATCTTGCTGAGAGATGAAATGGAGGTCTCTTTCATATACGGTGTAAATTGCACACAATTTTCAAAGGGCTGAAATTCAAACAAGTCAATGAAAAGAATGATGATGACTACGCATGAACATAAAATCTTCAACATTTTTTTACACGAGGCCTTGCTATGGTTGTCTTACCCTATAAATAAAGAGGAAAAGATATTTTAAAGTCCAAAGGGTGAGTATCTATCGAAAAGTCAAGTGGAAGTATTTTTCAACTTAAATGATTAGGTTAGAATTGTGGTTGGTGAGTATAATGCGAATTTAGACAAGTTTCCAAGAGGATTTTGCTTTTAAGATATTGATTGAGATGTCATTTAATTTGAGATTTTGAATTTAAGTCTTTTTTTTTTTTTTGAATAAATGATATTTATGTTTGATTAGTTCCTATTCATAGAGGTATTTTAATTAAATCTTAATTAATCCCAAGTAGGGATTCTAAGAACATATATGTGGATGTAATTAAGAAATACAATCTTTATTTCAACAAAACAAAAAACAATCCTTTTACGTTTGGTTGTTATCTAAAGCACGCTTAATTACACTTTAATTGTTAATTAATATAGGATTAACATCTACGAAGAGATAATAACGAGGAGCATCTATGATGGGACAACGTCGTCAAACCCCGAGTGCAATTGTAATTAATTAAATACTAGATTATTTATGGTCTCCCTAGAATCACTTTCTAGAACCACTTGCTGGATCAAAACGTATTTTTTTAATGGACTTGACTGAATTATTTTTTAATTCTCAAATAAATATTCATATCCATCCCCCAATTGTCTTTGTCTTTTGGGTAGCCTCCTTTTAAAAGGTTGGCAGCTGATTGTCTTTATATATTTTACGGATTTTAGGCAAGCAATCCAAGATCACGAAGTGGAGATCTTAGCTGGTTTTGTTGGATTAGAACGGCGATATATTTAATTGTAAATTTTTTTAATTAGAAAGAAGAACATACAATGTGCAAAAAGAGAGCCGGAAAGTTCATAGAACTAGGAGTGTAATTTCAATCATATCTAGCTGCCAATTGAGTTCCACCGTATATAATGTGCCAGTAGTCAAGGTCATGCACTAACCTTCTTTATTTTTCTTCTAATTTGTAATGATTTATCTCTTTGTAATTTAATTCCTTGTCCTCATTTTTTTTTTTGAATTCGAGAAAACTTCACCTCTCGAAAAGCGCACTTTGTAAACCCAGGTGAGGGAATAAAATCCCTTGTCCCCAGGACTCTTACAAGAGGTGCACACCCCGACTCGAACTTCGAGACCCTCATGCAGATCTCAAACCATTTGCCATCACGCTACGCCCCTTGAGGACCTTGTACTCATTTCGTTAAGCTTTTAAAAACGTTTTCTTTTATTGACTTCATTTGCATTATCTTCTTGTCAATGTTATGGTTTAATGTATTTATCTTAATTTTTCCTGCATTAACCTCATGTTTATCCGGTTAATCTTGTGTTTTAATTATGGTTTCCTTCATTCAAGGCCGAAGCATTAAACATGTTAATTTTATAGTTGAATCATCATATATTAGACATGAAAGTTTTGTTAATAAAATGTAATGTCAATTCAGATTAGTTTTTTTTGTTTAATTTAACTACAAGAAAATGGCACGTAAATACTAAAATCTTAAAATCAAATTAAAATCTTAAAACACAATAAGCATGCTTAAACAAAATTTAAACTAGATTATTAAAAACATCCTAATAATATCCTTATTGTATTTTAAAATATTTACACTATTTTTAGAAATATTTTTATTTTTTTATCCCTTATTCTAAAAACATCCTAGTAATATCCTTATTGTAATTTTTTTTTGTCCTTTATTTTTCTTGTTTTGCACTTTAGCCCACTTGTCCATTTTGCTTCATATATATTTTGACTAGGCAAGTATTTATTCCCTTATACTTTGTATATTAAGCTTAATCTATGTTCCTAAACTTTATAGCCAATTAATTAAATCCTTGATATTCATATACCTAATATGTCGTTTTATTAATCCTAGATATTCAAACTCCTTAGAATTTTTTTTTATTAATTATCACACCTTTATTACAATGCTAATGTTATGCCACACTAACAATTAGTAAATTCAATTCAATTTTTAATGAAGAAAATGATCAATTTTGGTAAATTTCCTAAAAGAAACTTATTTATCCTAAAAAGGCTTTTCTTATAATAAATCCTAAAATATAGGTTATTTTTTCATTTATACATTGTATAAATAACATAAAATAAGTAACTTAAATCACTTTTAAAATATATAATAATATGTTTGTACTTTATTTTGACTATTAAAACTCTAAAAAATAAAACTTATAAATAAACCAATAAAAACATAAACAATCAAATTTTGAAAATTATACAAAAATCATCAAATTATTAAATTGATTCCTAGGTGATTTGTTATAGATTATTTGTTGTTCCTATGTTGTTTTTTTTACTCATTTCAACAAAACAATGAGTAAAAGTATTAAATGACAATAACAAAAAATAAACCAATAAAAACATAAACAATCAAATTTTGAAAATTATACAAAAATCATCAAATTATTAAATTGATTCCTAGGTGATTTGTTATAGATTATTTGTTGTTCCTATGTTGTTTTTTTTACTCATTTCAACAAAACAATGAGTAAAAGTATTAAATGACAATAACAAAAAATAAACCAATAAAAACATAAACAATCAAATTTTGAAAATTATACAAAAATCATCAAATTATTAAATTGATTCCTAGGTGATTTGTTATAGATTATTTGTTGTTCCTATGTTGTTTTTTTTACTCATTTCAACAAAACAATGAGTAAAATTATTAAATGACAATAACAAAAAATAAACTAATAAAAACATAAACAATCAAATTTTGAAAATTATTAAATGACATACAGAAATCATCAAATTGTTTAATTGATTCTTAGGTGATTTGTTATAGATTATTTGTTGTTCCTACTTGTTTCTTACTCATTTCAACAAAAAAATGATAATGTTAAAAATAAAACATTTATTAAAAATATATAAAAATTATTCATTTTTAATTTATATTTACTTCACTTATAATTTAAAAACAATTGTTTAACATAAAAAGAGTTTCACAATAATATATTGTTAAGTTAAAAAGCTTTAGTGATTATTATTTAAGAGTTATATGAATTTATCCTAACTATTACTTAGTATTTTTAAAAGATAATTAAATTTATGTCCCTAATATTTTCATTTTAAAACTATTTTATATGGTAAATCATTAAACATTTGATGCATATATAATTATCAAATTTTATGTCAAATTATTTAAAAATAAAAATGTTTATTTAATAAAGATTTCAAATTTATTCATTTATAAATAATCCTCAATAATTTATTAGAATTTACAAAAAGATATAAATTTGTTAAACAATGCATGTGCGAAGCATTACGTGTAATGAGAAACTAGTATTTAAAGAAATACAATATTTAATTTTGAAAAACGAAAAGAGAAACAAAAAACCCAATAAAAATAACAAAAAAAAAAAACTTAAAAAGACCTCGAAAAATGATTAAATGAACAATAAGTTTTTTCATATGTTGTTTATTTTCCATGTTTTCAATTTATGTTCTTTTTTTTCTCCTTCTTTGAATCTTCAGAACTATTTTTTTCCTTTTGTGTTGAAGGGGTTTCGTCATCTAAAGTAGCAGAAGGCCTATTGGAGAACATGTAAATATATAAGGTATCCATTGATTATTTATAAATTTTAAAGACTAATATACAATGAAAACATGAATCAATTTACCCAAATATTATTCATCCTATGAGAAAAACCATTCCGTGCTCTCATGAAATGATATTTTTTAATTTAAAAATATTTTAATTAAATAAAAATGATTCGTGAGGTGTCTGCCTTTCTAAAGTAATTTTTTTTTTTGAGAGAGAGGGATGCTGTAATTTTAATTAAAATAAGATGAAATAAAAAAAGGAGGGAAATGACAAGTTTTAATTCATCATTTGTTGATAGAATTTTCATTTATAATTCCGTTGAAATTTACTAACATCTTAAAATTTTGATGAAATTACTGAGAAAATATTTATTGATTTTGTTTATTTTTAAAATTTGATCCCAATTTCCATCAAAAAATACCAAAACAAAAATATTTTGTTGCTATTTTCATTGGTAATTACCAATTGAACTTTTTCATTGTTATTTTTGTCAACAATTACCAACTGAAATTTTTTCATAAATGTTTTCAATGTTTTGCTGATTTTTTAATAGTGAATGCTTGAATAATGAAATGACAGATAAATATACAAATATTTAACCCTAATTTATCTTTTTAATTTATACATTTTATTTCTTTTACCTTGGATGTTGTTTTTTTTTTACCAAGAACAAATTGTTTTTATTTTTATAAATACATCATGCAAATACTGATTCATTTATATTAAATATAATAGAAAAGAAATATAAATTATAATATTATTTTTGAAACATTAAGAAAATACAAAATAATTTTTATTTAAAAAAGATGAACTATACAATTAAAAAAAATAAGAAAGAGAGGATAGTAATTTAAATATATAAAAACATTTAATGCAAAGTAAAAATTTATAAAAACAAGGTTATTAATTAAAATTAAAAAAATAAAGATGATAGTGTTGGGCTAGGCCCATACTCCTTGCCAGCTATATAAGAGCCAATACGTGTCTGAGCTCATTTTTTTTATTGAGCGGATGACACATCGTTCACTCCTTTTATTTTATACTAAATGATAAGTTATTCTTTATGGCATATAACCTTCTATTGTCTAGAATATTTTATAGTCACATCTAGTGGTGATGGGAAAATTAGGTTTCAAGTTTTGGGACAAAAAAAAATTTCAATTTGTTTTTACCTTAAAAACATAAAAAAAAAAATCCTTAAAACATAAATAAACCATTTTCTCAACTTAAAATACTCTTAAATTGATCAAAAAATAAAAATTTAAATCGAAAAAGGATTTTTTATTTCAACTCCAATCTACTTTTTTCTGGCATTATAAAAAATAAAAAACACCTCAATAAAATTTTTCTTGTCGAATTAAACTCATTGATATCAAGGATGATTTTTTGTTTTGCTAGAATGTTGACAACCAATGAATTTGTCTCTCCTCTCTTATTTTTTATCGGATCTTTATCCTCTCTTAAACTCAGGGACAATACAATCAAAATATAGTTTTTAACAAAATATTATATTGTAAAACTAAAGGAATTAAACATGAACTAAAAAAAGACTTTTAGGCAGAAATAAGCTAAAAAGCGCGTTTTAATGAGTTAAAAAATAAAATCAAATCCTTGCATTGTTGCCTACCACTAAATTTGGTCCTCGAATGATAGTTTATTTTTACAAACAATATAACTTTTTTTTTATGAAATCGAGTATCAACACAATGTTGGGATATTAATTCAACATCTTTATAACCTCATAAAAAAATAAAAATAAATTATCGAGCTAAATTTTCTATTAACACAATGCAAAATGACTAAATTAGAAGAAATAATTATTTGAAGATTGAATGGGAAGAATTTTCAAAAGAAAAAAAAAATTGTAGAAATCCTAAGTAATCTGCGAGTGGAAGAACAATATTGCTTCTACTGTAATTTAAGTTTTTGTTAATTGTACATTGCAATTGAGAAAATTTACATTACTAATGCAATAACTAATTATGTGTAATCTCTCTCTCTCTCTCTCTCTCTCTCTCTCTCTATAAACTTGATTCGCGAATGTTTCTTTCTTTTATAGAAAAAATCTTTAATTTATGATACCTGAAAAGCTACTGGGATCGATTGACCCTAAAAAGTATACTATTCCATACTTGAAGACCTAAGACAGTCAACATCTTCAAATTCAAGCTAGAGTCGTTCTATGTATACTTTGCTTTTGAAATCAGAATCGTCTTGTATGATATAACTTTGCTTTTGAAATCAGCATGGATTGACAATTCCGGACACCAACTGGTTAAGTAATTATTTGTTTTTGTGTTTTAAAAATATTTTTAAAATAATTTGAAATATTTTTATTTTTTTTATTTTAAATTAATTTTTTATTTTTAAATTATTTTATACATTAATATTAAAAATATATTTTTAAATAAAATATTTTAAAAAATAACCACCACTAACCCCTCTACTAGAACGCATAGCTAAATATATAAATTTAGACCACTCAATTTGCTCCCTCGGTTTCACCCCTTCTCATAGTCAATTCCCAAAATTATATCAATGGACGACTACTAGTACTCGGTAATCTTAAATGGTCAGAATTCATTGACTTGTGACATATCAAACTAGCATCATCCAGTGGATGATCTCTCCATGAATAAATCACTCCAAACAAGACAATCAATTAGCCTACGCCAATTCATATTTAATAGTCTTTTAAGCAGCATAGAGGTAATTAGTATATTATGGAGATACCCATGAAGTAAACATACCCATTGTGATAATATACACTTGGAATTGACTAGAAATATGGAAGACAAAAAAAAAAAAAGTAAAAAAACAAGAAGAAGAGAATGGAAATAGACACCTGAAGTTTACAACCCTATTTGTTTTTATATTTTAAAAACGTTCTTGAAAAAAATTGAATTTTTTTATTTTTTAATTTTAAATTAATATTTTTTTTAGTATTTTCAGATTATTTTGATGCACTGATATCAAAAATAATTTTTTAAAAATAAAAAATATTATTTTAATGCATTTCCAAGTGAAAAACATTTTAAAAAATAACCACAACCACACTCCCAAACAGACACACAAGAAATGATAAAGCTGAAAAACCAAGGGTGTTAAATTCTCCTTTTTAGTTTTTCTTTTCTTTTTTCAACTTTCTATTTTCAATGAAAAATCAGAAAAATATTCTTTTATTAAAAATGAAGATGATTTTTTTTTAAAAGAAGAGTACATAAATATTATAACTATTTTTCATAAAAAAATTAAAACTATAATTTATAATAACCATCTTAACATTTTGTGTTTGTGATAATCTAATTAATAGTATAATATTAATTTTATTTCATTTAAATTAAAAATTATCATTAAAATATTATATAAAAAAATTAAAGAGTGTTAGAGAATAATATAAATCATATCTTGAAACCTTACCTAACAGTTTAAGCAATTGAGTTGAGATGGTTCTTTGACAATGTAGAGAAATACAATAGGATGTTTCTAATGGTCCACATAGTAAGCTACTAAACCATCTCAACCCAATAAGTTCTTTGACATGGTATCAGAGTTTTAATGGTCAAGCGGTCACGAGTTCGAATCTTACCATCCCCATTTATTTGATAAAAAATTAAGCACAAGGTAATGTGAGCCTGTGCAAATTTCAAGTCTAAAGGCCTTTTAACTGAGGGGATGTGTTAGAGAATAATATAAATCATATCTTAGAACCTTACCTAACAGCTTAAGCTATTGGGTTGAGATGGTTCTTTGATAAAGAGAAAGGTAAAATGATGGTTTTGCCCTTCCGAAAAAACCAATTGCCTTTGTTCCGGTGGTATTTTTGTCTTTTCACATGGCATATTTGTCATGTATAATAAATTTATAACATTGTTGAAGAGGGGCATATATACCTGTTTTTTTATTTATTCATGTATAATAAATTGACAAGTAAACACTTGGAATCAAAACATTTAAACTATAGGTTCAAGGGCCTTTTGGTCCTTTCCTTTAGATTTTTTTACCAGGGTAATCAAAGACATTCTTGTCTTTTAACATTGACTAAATATTATTTAATTCTAAAAAGTTGTTAGCATGTGGAAGGCACCTCATTCCTTTTATGTGATGCGTGTGGCACCTCACATTGATATAAAATGCCCTTCTACTAAATTGTTAGATGCATCATCACGTTCTTTTAATCTTAGAGTGGTGAATGTTAATGGCGGTGAGGTGATTTGTCGCTAGTCGACTTTTTTTGTTTTCTTATCTCTCCTGCCCTAAAAATACAAGGTGGTCTTTTTTTGTTGTTGATGCTTTTAGTTTTGTTCTTATTCTTCTTATTTCTAATTTTTGTCCTTGTTTTTTTTGTTAAAATTTTATTTGTTTTCAACTTAATCCTTCAATTCTAATTTATCATGTATTAGATTTTTTTTTTGTTCTCAATTTCATCATTCAATCCAAATTTCCAGTGTATTGTTTTTTTCTTCTAATTTGGTCATCATTCTTTTGATTTTTTTGTTTCCTTCTGTTAGATTTACTTTTCTTTTTAATTTAACCCTCAAATAAAAAAAGTTCCTTGCCCTCTAATTTATTTTTTATTTTAATTTTCACCCTTATTCTTTGATTTGTTAGGAATTGGGCTTCATGGTTTTTTCATATTTGGTGCTTTCGGTTTAATGATCCGGGTTATAGGTTTGAAAAGTTAATGTAGGTCGATATTTTTTTTTGCTTTTTTTTTAAATTTCATTGTTTGACATTAGTTTCTTTTTGTATATAAAAAATAAGCTTTGTAGTTTTCTTTAGTTTTTTTTATCTATTGGGCTATCTCTATCTTATAATCCAAGCCATAAGTTTTGCTAATTAACTCGAGTTGGCTCATCTTTTATTATCGAAGTTACATGTTTATGACACTATCTTTGGTTGACTCAAGCCCTTTTTTTACCTTTTCTTTTAATCTAGTTATGTACTTCCTTGTTTTTTTCTTTAAGTTATTGTGTTTTTTTAAGAAAAAATTATCTATTTACTATCGTTTTTAAATTTTTTTATCATTTAATTAAAATAAAACAATTTTACTAAATATAATTAAAGTTATGACCTGAGTCATTTTTTTTTATTATTTATTTGAAACACTCTTGTATCATCTAGAAATCATTTTTACGCAAAAAATACAAACACATGGTGCAATGCGGATTTGTGTCTACTAAACAAATATTTTTAATAGATTTATAATAAAAATTAAGTTTATAACACTAACTAAATATAAAAAAAAATTTAAACTTTTATATTATTAAAAAGTACTTGTATACAAAAAAAAAATTTGAACGTTTTTTCTTCATTTAGAAAATAGTGGAAAACTTGTAAATGATAAACCCTGTATGGTTTGCTTTGCATACTTCTTGCATTCTTCATTTACTCCTCCGTCTCTCCCTCTCTCTCTCTCTCTCTCTCACTGACACACACATGGAGGTCACCACTTTATGTCCAAATCCAAGTATTGTTGTCTAGTTTGTCGCATTCACACCTCAAGCTTAGAGCATTATGACATCATTTTGACACAATAATGATTCAGAAACAAGATGGCCAACGGGTTTTTTTTAAGGAAAAAAAATTGGTTCCAAATTATTCGTTATGTAAGAAATTCTCTTAAGGGAAATTTTTCGAAGATTTAAATTAACAGTCTTTACATTGATTAAGATTTTACGTTTTTATTTTATTTTTTTATATATAAAAGGAGTTAGTGTTGAATTTTATTCAATTGTTGATGTCGATAAATCCAATAATTAGGTCAAGGTTTAATGATTAAGTTCCTCGAAGTTTCATTAATGTTAAATTTGCTTGAATTCGTGAAAAGTACGTCGGAACTACTCTAAGGATTCTCCCCCCCGCCGGCAGAAGTAGGTAATCGGGCTAGAAATATATGGATTCTACTGGAGTGATCATTAATTAATTTGTTTACTATTCTTTTTCAAATATTTTTATTTTGTTTTCGTTACATTCACTAGAAATTAGCTTAACTCCTTCTTCATGTCCAAAAAGAAAAGAAAATATAACTTATTGGCATTGTCCATTGTGCTTTCTTTCGTTATAAAATGTTAGGTTGAAGAATTTGTTTTCTGCTAGTTAATTTTGTAGGTGCATAATTTATACTCTTAATATTTAAAGTTGGTTCAACAAACTATTTTTCTTGTAATTTGTTTAACATTATTAATAAATTATATATAAAATAATAAAATTTCTGATTCTTGACTTCTCTATATAGGACGAAGCTTATTTATGGAGTTGGATTGTGTTTTTTTTTAAAATTTTAAATTAATTATTTTTTAATATTTTTAGATTTTTTTGAAGTGTTAATATTAAAAATAAAATTAAAAAATAATTTTTTTCATAGATACAAAACCCTAAAAGTGTGAAAGCAGTCATTTTACTAGGGCACAACACATGAATTTTGATGGGGCTAATGCCAATGTTTGTGGTTCACGCTGTCTCCAGATGCTACGGTTAGATGATGTCACGCTTGTCATGTATTTCTGTTATCATAATAATTGGATATTGGAATTCAATCAATAATTATTTTCGAGTTCATATTGCAATCATTATTTCACTCTTTAGTCTTGTATCGTACATGATACAAATTCTGGGAATTTGAAAATTAGTGTGTATTTTATGCGCCATTTAGGATCATTTGTGGTTTTTTTTTTGCAAAATTTTGGAAACAAAAGCAAAGAATATTTTTTTATTCAAAAAAAATTAAAACCTTCACAATTTTTTGAAAATCATTTTGTTTTTCATTCAAAAATTTTAGCAACTAATTATCGATTTTATTCAAAATATCATCCAAACTTGATTTTGCTGTCTCTCAACATGATATTTATTTTTGGTTTTAAAATTTTGAAAACAACAGGAGAAAACAAAAATCATATTTCTTTAAAAAAATATATTGGCCTTAAATTTCCTTATTGAATTCAAAATAAATAAGCAATAAGTAACCTGCCAACTACTCTTCTTTCTGAAGAGCATTTGCCTAGGTAGCAGAATATCTTATGACTCTAGTTATAAAAAAAAATCATGAAATTAATTAACTAACCACTAACTATTTCCTAATTGTATATTTACATAAGCTTATTAATATGTTCAAAAAATAGTTTTTATTCATATATGGTGTCTCCCTTCTATATAAAAAGATAATATTGCCCTTACTCAAGTTATTTGGGGCATGGAGTACAAGGAATATAAAAAGGAAGGTTTAATAAAAAGTAGATAGAATAGCTACATACATATCGCTGCTACTTTTCTTGTCAACCTCTAAACCTTGTTTATAGTCCTTGAAGGTTGCATTTCTCGAATTGCATGTTGGTTTTCAAACAACCCTTGTAACGATCAAGTTAGTCTTCTCTCTAACCTCGAGGTTGACAAGAAAAGTAGCAGCGTTGGCAGATTCGTGGCTAGGTCGGCTGATAGATGCTTACCTTTCTTCAAATTGTCAATGAAAGTTATAGAATTTGAATGGAATGAAAGTTGTTGCGTGAAGAAATATATATATTTATTTTGTTTTATTTTATTTTATTTATTAAGAGTAGAATAGTATTTTTAGTTTAGCTTATATATAATCTCTTTGTATTTAGGTAAAAGCTATACTTTTAAAATATTGTGATTAATGAAAACCCTAACTTCTTTCTCTCTTATGTTTGTATTTATTTTCTGGTAATTTGAATTACTTTAACATAATATCAGAGTTGGTTTCATGAAATTTTTTTTGGAGTGATATTCGTCATGTTTCTGCAAATCTGGTATTTTGTTTTCCCTTCAGTTTCTGCAAATCTGGTATTCCGTCATCTCTTTAGTTTCTGCAACTTGGTATTTACGTTCTATTTCTGCAATTTTTTGTTTTTGGAGTAATCGTATAATTTCGAGAAGATATTTGTTTAGTTTCTGTGATATCCGTTCAATTTCTGCAATTTGATATTTTATTTTTCACTGCTTTTGCATTCTGATTCTCTATAATTGTTGATTATGGCTACTGAAAGAGATGATTTGTTTCAGTCTGTGAGTGTAAGGTAGGATGAGAAGAATTATTCGTATTGGAGTTATGTAATGTGAAATTTTTTTAAGGGTAAAAAGATGTAGGGATATGTTAGTGGTACCTAAGAATACTGAGGAAGGGGATGTTGTTTTGATAGATGCATGAGAAGCAAACAATGCAAAGATTATTACTCGGATTAACACTTTGTTGAGCATTCCATAAGTACACTGTTGGCGAAGTATGAGACAGCAAATGAGGTTTGGGATCATCTGTAAAGGTTATCCACGCAATCAAATTTTGCAAAGCAGTATCAGTTAGAGAATGACATACGAGCTCTTCACCAGAAGAATATGAGTATTCAAGAGTTCTATTGACAGATCTTTGGGATTAATTGGCTCTTATAGAATCAGCAGAATTAAAGGCGTGTAGTGCCTATATTGATCGTAAGGAACAACAACGATTAATACAGTTTTTAACAGCACTTTGCAGTGATTTTGAAGGGCTCAGAGGTTCAATTCTACATCGTTCTCTACTGCCTTCTGTTGACTCTGTTTTCAGTGAGTTATTAGCTGAAGAAATACATCTCTAGTTTTATTCTAAAAAGAGAATTCTTTCTGTTTCGAATCCATCTGTACTAGTAGTACCCTCTAAGTCATTCTTTAATCATCAGAATAAGCCTTATACAAGGGTTGCCTTAGATGAGTGCAGTTTTTGTAAGCAGAAAGGTAATTGAAAGACTCAGTGTCCCAAGTTGAGACAACAGAATCAAGTTTAAAAGTTTGGCAGCCAGTCACAATCTAATGCTCATAGACCATCTTAGAGTTATAAACCACCACACCATAATATTGCAGCAGTAGTTTCATCAGGCCCTATCACCGATCCTAGTACTCTTGCTGAGCAATTTCAGAAGTTTTTTTCCTTACAGCCATAAGCAATGTCTACTTCTTCTTTCATAGGTCAGTTGCCTTATAGTTCCTCAAGTATAAGTCACATTCTGAATAAGTCTTAGATTTTAGTGCTTCACATCATATGTCTCCAAATTCTTCATCTTTTTCCTCTATGTCCCCTTCACCTTCCATCCCTATTATGACTGATGATGGCACTCTAATGCCTTTAGCAGGTGTTGGTTATGTTGTCATACCTCACTTGTATCTCTTTAATGTTTATTTTATTTCGAAACTTAGATTGAATCTTGCTTCTATTGGATAATTATGTGATTCTGGTGATTATTTAGTCATTTTTTTCTCTTTCTTTTGTTGTGTACAGGATCTGCAGTCTCAGAAGTTGATTGGAACAGGCCATAGGGAGAATGGACTATATATTTTAGATGAGTTAAAAGTGTCAGTTGCTGCTACCGCTGCTACTACTACTATTGATTTGTCTTCTTTTCGTTTAAGTCATTCCTCTTCTAATTTTTATTTATGGCATTCTCGTCTAGGTCATGTTTTGTCTTCTCATTTGAGAATTTTGGCATCCATAGGAGCTTTAGGAAATTTACAACCTTATGATATTTCTGATTGTAGTGGATGTAAATTAGTAAAATTTTCTGTTTTACCTTTCAATCGAAGTATTTCTGTTTCTTCTTTTCCATTTGAATTGATTCATTATGATGTATGAAGACCTTTTCCTGATGCCACGAAAGAAGGGTCTCGAAATTATGTTTTTTTTATTAACGATCATACTCATTATTGTTAGGTTTATTTAATGAAACATCATTCTGAATTCTTTGAGATATATACAGCTTTTCGAGCTCTTGTTAAAACTCAAGATTTTGTTGTTATCAAATGTTTTAGTTGTGATCTGGAAGGGGAATATACCTATAATAAATTTTGTGAGTTGTTTGCCTTAGATGGAACCATTCACCAAACTTTGTGTGCAGATTACTCCTTAGTAAAATGGTATAATTGAAAGAAAACATAGGCACATTGTCACAACTGCTTGTTTTCTCTTGTTGTCTGCTTTTGTTCCTAGTAAGTTTTGGGAGAAGCTGTCCTTACTACTGTAAGTTTGATTAATACAATCCCATCTTCTCATAGTTCAGATTTTTCTCATTTTGAAAAGTTATATGGGTATGTCCTTGATTGTTCCTCCTCTATAGTTTTTGGTTGTACTTGTTTCGTTCTTCGTCCTCATGCAGAACGTAGTAAGTTTTCCTCTCGATCTGTTATTTGTGTCTTTCTAGGTTATGATGAAGGTAAAAAGGGGTATTGTTGTTTTGATCCAATAACTCAGAAACTTTATGTTTCTTGTCATGTTATCTTTCTCAAGCATATACCTTTCTTTTTCTATTCCATCCACTACTCATAGCTTGACTAGATTTGATATTATTCGTATAAATCCTTTTTTTGAGAATTCTGATAGTTTATCATCTCAGGTTCCCAGTACTTTAGATACCCCTTCCCATGTTCGTTCTGTTTTTACTCATTATTTTGCAGGTACTGACACTTTACTCTCCGGCACACCTAAAGCTCAATTATCATCTATAGCCCCCCAAGCTTTGTCTAAGATTATGGATCCACCTTTAAGTTAATCCATACGTATTTGTAAGTCCACAAAACTACCAGGTTTTGCTTATTCTTGTTATTCTTCATCCTTTACTTCTTTTTAACTTCTGTTCATTGTCTCTCTAAGTTCTCTTCCTATAAGAAGGCAATGCTTGATCCTCTTTGGCAGCAAGCTATGGATGAGGAACTTTCTGCTTTGCATAAGACATATACTTGAGATTTGGTTCCTCTATCTCCTCGTAAGAGTGTTGTTAGTTGTCATTAGGTGTATAAGATCAAGACTAATTCTGATGGGTCTCTTGAGCGATACAAAGCTAAGTTGGTTGCAAAAGGATACTCTCAACAGTATGGTATGAATTATGAGGAGACATTTACCCCAGTTACAAAAATGACTACTATTCATACTCTTATTATTGTAGCTTCAGTTCGTTAGTGGCATATCTCCCAACTTGATGTTAAAAATGCCTTCTTGAATGGAGATCTTCAAGAAGATGTTTATATGATGCCCTCTCCTAGTGTTTTACATAACTCTGGGTATGTTTGTAAGCTCAAGAAAGCGTTATATGGTTTAAAACAAGCGTCTCATTCTTGGTTTGAGAAATTTTATGTTGTGATCTCGTCTTTTGGATTTGTTTCTAGTATTTATGATTCTGCTCTTTTTATTAAGTACACTAATATAGGTTGTATTATTTTGTCTTTACATGTTGATGATATGATTATTACTAGTGATGACATTGATAATATTTCAGTTTTGACGACAAAATTGGCTAGACGTTGATTATTACTAGTGATGACATTAAGTCAAGTCATGGGTTGAGTGAGGCCGGTTACGATATAATTGTTGAATAAGTAAAAAGCATTTTACTTGAAGGGGATAGGCTGAAAGAGAATTTTTATATTACTAAATTCATTGTGAAATCCCTTAGCCTAGGATACCAAAAAATTAACATGTGTCCAAATTTCTACATGCTGTCCTACCTTTAAAATGGAGAGTTGACCTAGTGTAGAATATGTGGACATATTCATTATAAACCCAGAATCGGCAAGGGAAGGACTCTTATCGTACATAGAATATTTAGATACTTTCTAATCATACCTAGACTATAAAAGGTTATTCATGTTACTAAAGATTGCTGAGCATATGACATGGTATCATTTACATGATGTGGTAAATAGAGTGATGGTGCACTATTCCGATGGTAAAACCTGGAAACATTTTAAAGGGTGCATCCTCAGTTTTTAGTAGAATTAAGAAACATGCATTTTGGGTTATATACAGATGGATTCAATCCATTCGGGTCATTTGTTGCTCCTTATTATTGTTGGCCAGTGATACTCATGGTTTACAACTTGCTACCGAGAATGTATATAAGGTCGAAGTTCATGTTTTTATCTACAGTCATACCTGATTCTAATAATCCAGATCAGAATATAAATATTTCTCTTTGTCCGTTGATTGATGAGTTGAAGAAATTGTGGTCATCCAGGGCTTTGACATATGATGTATCGAGGAAATAAACTTTTTGGTGAAGACAGCTTTGATTTAAACAATCAATGATTTTTTTTTTATGTATGAAATGGTTTTTGGTTGGAGCACGTATGGAAAACTAGCATGTCCATACTGTATAGAAAATAACAAGACCTTCACGTTAACAAATAGTGGTAAAATATCTTTTAATTATTGCCATATGTGATTCTTGCCAATGGATCACAAGTACATAAAAAATAGAAAAGACTTCTTTGTTGACAATGTTGAAAGGGATGTTGCATCACCGTTACCGTCAGGTGAAGAATTGTATAACATGGTGTCAGAGTATGATGACATTGTGTTTGGTTTTCAATCTAGTAAGCAGAAGTTTTCTAGTTTTGGTTTGACCCACAATTAGGTAAAACAAAGTATATCCTCCGTCATAACCTTGATGTCATACATGTTGAAAAAAACATATTTGAAAATATTTTCAACACGGTTATGGATATCAAAGGAAAGACAAAGGACAACATCAAGGATAGAATGGATATATTTTTGTTTTATCACTGTAAGAATATGAAGTTGGTTTATGATGGATCATGGGTCCCAAAGCCCCAAGCTAGCTCCATCTAAGACAAGAATGCAAAGTTACTTTCCTACTAATAACTTAAGAGTCCGTCTTTTCCTAATAGACATGTTTTGAACATATCAAGGTTGCTAAAATTGGAGGATTGTAGATTGTATGGAATGAAAAGTCATGACTGCCATAGGTTTATGCAAACACTCATTCCACTAACTTACCAAGATTTATTGCCAAAGAGGATATGAGATACACTCACGGAGATTAGTTACTTCTTTAAAGACTTGAAACAAATATCATCCAGACAATCTATAAACTTGAGATGATATTCCCTTCATCATTCACACTAGCTTTAAGATCAAGTAAAGCTTTTTCAATTTTATGTTCTCCAATAAAGCATGAAATTGTAGGACAACCAAGGTCTTTATATTTCAAAGCATTATTGTTTTGAAGAATGACACTTACTTGTTCGGCTAAAAAGGCTTTCTTTTTCACATTCAGTATTCTTTTCACGATGCACAAGTCTTTCAAAAATATAGCATAAGAAGGTACATGTTTAATAGCATCCAACAAAGGTATATTGATCTTTATCTGTTTGAAAGTTTTAAAGATTTCAGAATTGTGATTGACTTTTCTTTGTTTGGTCATGACATGAGGAAATGGAAGTGCTGGTGAGGAGTCAGTCTTTTCTTTGTAATGTTCAGATTTAACCCCTTCCTTACCCTCAGAGATTAACTCATCATCTTTCTCACAAGGTTCAAGAATGAGTTTTTCAATGACCTTACCATTACGGAGAATAATGACTAACTTGACTTGATCCATGTGTTGGCTTCTAGAGCTACTTGCACTTGAATTGTATTGTCCTTTGGGATTTTACTGAGGTTGAGATAGAAACTTACCTTTCTCCTGAAAACTGAGAGCAAATGTGAACTTTGCAAGAGTATCTTTCAAATCTACCATAGTTTGAGCATTTTGAGTGTTGATTGTCTCTTGCTTTTCAATAAATGCATGCAATGTTTCCTCAAGATTTCTTTTAGGAGGGGGAACATAAGGAGGTGCATATTCATGAGAATTTTGGAAATTATGGTGTGCTTGAAACGATGGTTGTGAAGTTTGTGCATTATTGTTATCACTCTTCCAATTGAAATTTGGGTGATTTCTGCAACCAGAGTTGTATGTTTGCGAGTATGGGTTATGATTGAGCCTTTGAAAACTATTTAAAGCATGGGCTTGTTCATGGAGACATTCCTTGAAAGAAGGTAAAGTTGGACAGTCATTGGTTGAGTGTTCATTGGATTCACAGATTTGATACATTATGTCTTGAACAGATTTTAAGTGACCACTCCTTTTCAATTCTAGTGCCTCGACTTTTCTAGCTAAAGATGCGAACTTGGCTTAGAGGTCAGGATCTTCTTTAAGGTTGTACATTCCTTCACTAGATATATGAGGTTGAGTTTTAATTGGTGCCTTATAAGTGCCTATAGTGTCCCAATTTTGAGCATTTTCAGCTAGCAAGTCTAAGTATTTCATTGCTTTATTAGGGTCTTTATCTTTAAAAGTTCCATTGCACATCAATTTTACAATTTGTCTATCTTTAGTTGTTAACCCTTTATAAAAATATGAAACCAATCTCCATGTTTCAAAACCATAATAAGGGCAAGTATTAAACAAGTCTCGATACCTATCCTAACATTGGTAAAATGTTTCTCCTGGTTTTTGAGTGAAAGTGGTGATTTGTCGTTTGAAAGAGTTTGTTCTGTGAGATGGAAAAAACTTCTTTAAAAATTGTTGTTGCATTTCATCCCAATCACGAATGGATCCTGACCTAAGATTTTGTAGCCATGTTTTAGCTTTATCTTTTAATGAAAAAGGAAAAAGCTTTAATCTAATAGTGTTCATGCTACAATTTGAGTCATTATAAGTGTTACAAATTTTTTCAAATTATCTCAAATGCAAGTATGATTTTTCTAGATCTAAGTCATGAAAAGAAGGTAAAAGTTGAATAATACTTGGCTTAAAATTGAAGTGAGATGCATCAGGAGGGAAAACTATACATGAGGGTGCACTTGTTCTTGTAGGATTCATGTGGTCTCTAAGTGTTCTAACTCGATTATTCTTATTATTCTCATTATGAAGTGATAGTTATCTTCTTTAGCTATATTTTCTGAAAATGATGAGGATACCCTACAAAGTCTACCACTTAATGTATATGACCAAACTCTCATGCACGTGCAAAAGGAAAGAAAAAGGAAAAGAAAAAAAAACAAGAATTAGAAAAACAATAAAAGTGAAAAGAAAAAAAGAAAAAAAAAATATAAAATTTATACAGTAACCTACCTTCCCGGTAACGGCTTTCTATCCATATAAACCAGACCTAAATCCAAGTTTTACAGCTCCAGTTATGATTCAATAACCGAATGGTGTTCCAATTTGAATTCAACCAGCATCTCTTTTCTAAGCTTAGCCCTCTCTTTTTCTTCTCAATTTCAGTAGTTAAACTCATCAATCAATCCTTTGATTTATATGATAAGCCTGCATTTAAAGTTAATATTTACCATAAATTAAAGGTATCTTATATTATTAGACTTGTTGTTATAAAACATGCTCTAGTTAAGGAGTTATTGATACTTCAAGTGTAAATGATGATATAAAACCTTGATAAAAATGCACTTTTAAGTACTAATTATAAGGCTTATATTGTTGAAGAGATCTTAATATTTATCTCGTACTATTTCAAGTCTTACTTGAGAACATGAATCAATCGTGTTCCAAGGCATAACAATGGTGGGGAAGTGCCTTCGATTAAGAACTTGTCAATATTCTCCCATCTTAGATGACCCCATACTAAGAAATGTTGTGAGGAAAAGATATTTGACAAAAATAAAATTCTGACAAACACATAATTATGTGCTTTTAACTGCGATGAACTGAGACTTTTTATTCAGAAAGTATCATACTCTATATTTTGTTACTTTTGAATAATTTATCTCTTATACTATCTTAAACTAATAGATTGATGAATTCCTCAGAGGCAACATCATAAATTATTACTGTCTAAAAACTCACGGCTGATTAAATCTCAAATCTTTCGACTACAAGATGAACAATTTTCCACGTGATTCAGAACATATGTAAAGACTATTTAGTTATTCTTATCTCTTGAGATACTTAATTTCATCACACATTTCTTGTTAACTATGATAGAGATGTAATTCATGTACCAGGTTTATCAATTAGAAGGAAATGTTAGTGTTGCTTTGAATTTACTAAGTCTGAATTTTGAAAGAAAGGTGAAATGCTATAATTGGTATTTTATCAATGGACGTGTGCTTCATACTAAAAAGTATGGTTAAGGTAGAAAGACATATAATAGTGGAGTTTGTGTTAAGAGATCAAGTTTTAATGAGTTTAAAGTTGACTAATATGGAAAGTTAAAAGAGGTCATTGAATTGCAATATCATAACAAGTAGAATATAGTCTTTTTATTCAAATGTTATTGGTATGATACCACTAATAGAGGCATCTGAGTAGATCCTCATTATAGTTTGGTCAAAATTAATACAAAAGCTAGACTTCGTAACGTTGACGATGTCTTTGTTTTCACCAAGCAATTCCAGCAACTTTATTGCATATACACTTTTCCTTTAGAAATGATTGTTCAAGAGGAAATTGGTTGGAATATACCGACGGATGTGGTCCGTCAGTAATATTTTAAAGTATATTTAAAAAAATATATATTGAACAGAAGTAGAAAAATAATTAAAATAAAAAAATATAATATATAAAAAGAAATTAAAATAATATAAAATTAAATATTTATTACAAATTTAAACATTTGTACGTTCAAATACAATAAATCTAAAACAGAGGCGGCACCAGAGGAGGAGGAGGTTGGTTGTCACGGGGACCGTGGGGACAATAAGGAGGAGCATATGGACCATCCATGTGTGATCTCTATTACCACTCGGTAGAGTTCTTCATAATCCGCAATGAGTAGTTCATATTTTTCAATAAGATGGGTCCGATCTTGTATTTGTTGGTTTAACATCGCCTTGAACTCAGGAGTTTGAGTGCTCAGAAATGATTATGAGAAATCCAACGATTGAAACACTCTGGGCTGTCCACAAGTTCTTGGTCAAAGTGTAAGAGAGTTCATACACTTGACTTCGATTGAGTCCACCAGACAATCCTACCTCCAACCACAAATCTAGATCAAGAATCAGATGTGTCGAATGATCATCCTCGTATCTCTCCTCCAACCACCAATCAATTGGGAACATATCGATGCCGGTTTTTTATACCGAACTGTGACCATCGAGTAAAATGCGCAGACATCATGTGCTACATGTAGTTTGGCCATACAGCCTTCAAGATATATGGCGGTCTGAAATCCTTCCAAATTGTCATGTCATTCCAGGCTAGAAGCTTGCTTTCTTTCGTAATTTTTTTTTGCGCCTTATACCAAAAATCACACAACTTATATGTTACTAATAAATTATCAATTAGTAAATGAAAAATAAATTTTAATATTTGGAAACAAAAATTATTTTAATTTTAATTTTACCTAGTTGTAACATGATTCTCCAAAACCCTCATCACAACATTATCATCATCTCTCTCCTATTCAAATTTTCCTTTATAATAAAAATCTATGAAAGAAAAATTTTAGTAATTTCAATAAACTAACCAAATTAACATAATAAAAAATATATTTAAGTTAATATAAACCTTAAACCTTGAAAATCATGCATTTGTTAAATAAAATTATTTTAAAAAAAATTATTAAACATGTGTTTGTGAAAGCAAATTAAACTTACATTAAAATGTTGTCATTCCACTGGGCCTTGTACTTGCGAGAAAATGGATCCTATTGTAAAGGGACAACCCCTCGACATTGCGGCAACACACTTAATGACCCCGCATCATAAGTCGATGCTTGTGCCTCAGGTGCCTGTTTGTGGTCGGCACCTAATGACTCGTGGTTGTTAGCATCACAAGACAAATCAAACTAGTAGTGATTATGTACTCATGACGTTCAATAAACTTTCCCCTAGACATCTACATAAATTAACGGGAAAAAATTAAACGATTTCTATTTTTTAAAAACATTCTGATGCACCTTCCCTATATCGGAGGCTACTTAAAATTTTTAAACCTGCAAATACAAAACATATATGCCACAAACCAATTCATTTTATTAAATTTCTTCCAACAAATTAGAATAATTCAATTTCACATAAAATTCTTATTTTCTAAGGGGTAATATATTTAATCCTAAATTTACAAAAAACGTAATCTAAATTAACAAAAGTTCAAATTAATAATTAAAATTAATACTACATATTTAATTGAAATTGAACAACAAAATTGGGAAAACAATAACCAAAATTATTCAAAATAATGAAAAAAGTTATTTAAATAACAACTTAAATTCAACAAAAAATTGAACAAAAATAATAACAAAAAATAATGATAATGCAACAAAAAAAACACAAATAAAAAAAGAAAAGGAATGAAAAATTCTTACTTTTATGGCATTTTTAGTGTTGGTTGAAAATTAAAATTAAAAAAAGAAAAACAAAATAAATGAAAAGGGATTGTTAAATAACCTAAAAAATATAAAAATTAGAAGAAAAATGAAGAAAGACAACATATCTTAGGATGAGAAGAGAAGATGATGCTTAATTTCGGCTCGGGTCATAAACAAAAATAAGAGAATAAAGAAGAAGAGAGAAAAAAAGAGAAAAAGAGAGAGAATGAAAGAAGAAGAAGGAAGAAGATGAAGCCCCGTCTGTTATGCCTGTGGTCTTTTATATTAGGTTTTACCGATAAAATTCCTTATGGAATATTAAATATTAGTATCTTTAAAATTTCTGCCGGTGATTTTGTTTGTGAAGTCAAGTTGAAATTTTCAATTCGCACAAAAAATTTCAGAAACCCCTCCAAATATTATTCATAGCTTTTCATTTAGTTAGTGATTTCATCAGCAAAAGACTAAACAATCAACATTCAATAAGAGCATTAATTACCAGCACCTTGAAATTCTCATTTCGTTGATGATTCCATTGGGAAACGTGTACCATAGTTATAAAAAGCATTAATTGTCAGCGCATTGGAAATTTAATTTCATTGGTGATTCTATTGGTAAAAAAAGCATTAATTATCACTTTCTTGAGAAGAAAACAGTTCTCATCGCCACTAGAATATACCGATAGAAATATTTCATCGGTATATTTGTGTGTAATTAATACCATGAACAATGCCAAGAAAAAGGGGAACAATTCTCATTCCCACTAGAATATACCAATGGATACATTTCGTTGGTATTTCCATCGATGTAAAACTATGTCTGATGCCAGATTGTATCTGTATTCCATATCTATTCATCATGCAAATGCTTAAATTCATAGTTGCACGCACAAAAAAAGAACACCAGTTCACATTAAAATAATAAAATAAATATTTCCTTGTCATTCAAAAATAAATTAACATCATTATCATTACATTAAAGTGAGTTTCGTCCATAAATATTATATTATAGTTTATGGCATTATAAATTCATGTTGTGCAAATTAATCAGAATTATCTTCTTTCTTCATCAATTGACTCGTCCTCATCTCCATCATAATCTTCTACGTTGTTTTCATCGTTATCATTATCTTCATCGACTTATGTATCTACGTTGGAGCTCAAAACATCATTCAATTCCTAAGCGTCCACATAAACAAAAATATTATCGGTGATGCAAAAATTTTGATCAACTAAGCGTCAACATCTTCTAAGTCATTAGATAGAGTAACTCGATATGGATAAACTAACTCACCAAGTTGAAAGACATCATCTCCCATAATTAATTCATTGTTCCCATCCTAAACAACATCAACACGACCCCTCAGTTTGGTTTTCACTATGGATAACCAATCAACTCTTAAACAATCATTTCTAAAGGAATGAGTGTATATGTATATGTAATAAACTTGCTGGAATTGCTTGGCGAAAAAAAAAACATTATCGACGTTGCGGAGTCTAGCCTTTGAATTAATTTTGACCAAACCATAATAGGGATCTACTCTAATTTCTTTGTCAGTCAGTTGTGTCATACCAATAAAATTTGAATAAAAAAATTATATTCTATTTACTATGATATTGCAATTCAATTACCTCTTCTAACTATGAATAGTTAATGAGAAATGTTTAATGAAATTAAGTATCTTGTGAGATAAAAATAATTGTATAATACTTACATGTGTTCTGAATCACGTGGAAAATTGTTCATCTTGTAATCAAAAGATTTGGGATTTAGTTAGCTATAAGTTTTGGAAAAGTAAATATTGATGTTAGTTGTGAGTCTTGGAACAATAAATATTGATGATGTTGCTTACGAGGAATTAAATAATATATCAGTTTATGATATTATATGAGATTAATTGTTAAAAAATAATGACATGTTAAGTCGTACACTTATTGAATAAAAGGTTTTAGTTCATCACAATTAAATAGCACATAATTATGTTAGACAAATATCTTCCCCTCCCAATATTTTTTTGATACAAGTCGAAGGCACTTCTCCGCCATCATCATGCCTTGGAATGCAGTTGATTTTTTTTTACTCAATTAAGGCTCGAAATAGTACGAAATAAATGTTGAAATCTCTTCAACAATATAGGCCTCGCATATCGAATCCTCAACACGCGTCTTGTTTTTTACTTTTCTCTTAAGGCTGAACAAGTACCTATATGGAATTAAAAGAATGTTTTTGTAAATCCCGAGAAAAAAACCAACACTGGATTAAATTAAAGAAAATAAACTAAACTAAAAAGAAAAGAAGTGGGGCTAAAAACGAATACACTTAAAGAAAATAGAGCCTAAATGCAAATAAGAATAATTATAGAGCATAAATACTCCTATTCTCACCAAAAACAGATCTGTAGCTACGTAAAGAAAGAAAAGAGGGAGTTTTTATATCTATTTTTACAAATCAAGAGAGAAACACCAAAATTTCAAGAACCCATCCTAGATTAAGGGTTATAGGTAATATAAACCCTGGTGGGAAAGGGATTAACAAGAAAAAATTGAACAAGAAGAGAAGAGGGGAGGGTCAGCTGTCATTAGAAAGAAAAGGAGGGATCGAAGCCTTGATTCGCACCAGGTAAGATATTCTAAACCTGGTCTTATGAGTCATTTGAAGTCGATTATGAATTGATGCCTGGATGTTAATTTATATATTGAGTTCTTAGACTTGAATTGAGGAAAAAGTATGAGTTGTTAAAGTAAAGAACTTCATGTGTTGTGTGTAAATGGAAAACTTGATGAACCTGGACAGTTTCGTCTATTGACTTTCAAGGAGATTTTGGGTTGGAGAATGAAGGAATTAGGATCAACTTCCTTTATAGAAATTGTATTTTTGGATGTTTACTAACTAATAAAATTGGTCCTGCTCAATTTGGAGTCATAGAACTCCAGTTATGGGTCACCAACCGAGACTCGGCAAAGTACTATAGGGTAAATAACAGTGCCGTTCATGGATGAGCGATTTTGACTATCTTAGAGGCAGAACTGGGTTCTTCTCAAAACATAGAAGTTGTAGCCTCATGTCTTACCTTTCCAACACCATAAATTTCGCTTGAATCGGAATTCTATAACTCCAGATATAGTTAAAAATATAAAGAGAGGTCAGACAAGAATAGATTCAAAAATGGGCAAGAACGCCCCAAGTGTTTGTTAATGAGCGATTTTGACTATCTTAAAGGAAAAACTAGGTTCTTCTCATAGAACTTGTAGCCTCATGTCTTACCTTTCCAACGCCATAAATTTTGCTTGAATCAAAGTTCTATAACTCTAGATATAGTTAAAAATCTGAGGAGAGGTCGACGAGAATAGCTCAAAAATGGGCGGAATGGTTGGGCAAGAATGATCCAAATGTTTATTGATGAGTGATTTTGACTATCTTAGAGGCAGAACTAGGTTCTTCTCAAAACATAGAACTTGTAGCCTCATATCTTACCTTTCCAACGCCATAAATTTCACTTGAATTGGAGTTCTATAACTCCAGATACAGTTAAAAATCTAAAAAGAGGTCAGACAGCAATAGTTCAAAAATGGACAGTAACAATTAGACAGTAACAGTCTAAGTGTTTGTTGATGATCGATTTTGACTATCTTAGAGAAAGAATTGGGTTCTTCTCAAAACATAGAATTTGTAGCCTCATGTCTTACCTTTCCAATGCTATAAATTTTGCTTGAATTGGAGTTCTATAACTCTAGATATAGTAAAAAATCTGAGGAGAGGTCAGACAGTAACAGTTCAAAAATGAGGCAGTAACAGTTGGATAGTGATAGTCCAAATATAAAGAAAGGAATGATAACTAGGATTGGACAAAGAACGACAATAATAATGAGTGAAATGAGAAAAACATAAAGTACTAAGAAATAACTGAAAGAAAGACTTATTGGTTGTTGATATGGTTATTATAAAACATATCTTTGAGTGAGGAAAATTTATGAGATAAACCTGTGATTTGCAGGAGGGACTACAGGCGTGGTACAACAGCAGCAGTAGGGGAGTACGAGTAGAGCTTCTATTGCAGATAGGTGATTCACACCTATGCTTTCTAGTTAAATTCCATGATTTAATATATTATTGATGTGAAATGTGAATCACTGAATATATGTGTATTCAAGGTGAAAAGTTGTTATGTGAATTGCCAAGTGATGAAATTATCACTGACAAAGGAAATATGAGAAGTGTGATTTGAGGCATAAACTAGCATACATTGAGTGTATGTTAGGATCCCGGGTAAAGGGATCACCATGTATTGTCTAGCATACATTGAGTGTATGTTAGGATCTTGGGTAAGGGGATCACCATATATTGGTTAGCATACATTTAGTGTATGTTAGGATCCCGGGTAAGGGGATCGCCACGAATGGACTAGCATACATTTAGTGTATGTTAGGGTCCTGGGTAAGGGGATCAACATGTATTGGCCAGCATACATTTAGTGTATGTTAGGATCCCGGGTAAGGGGATCGCCACGAATGGACTAGCATACATTTAGTGTATGTTAGGATCCTGGGTAAAGGGATCGCCTTGCATCGACTCCTATGGGGTGGTGATGACGATACCAGTGAAATTGGTATCGGTAAAGTGATAAGCAAAAGTAATCACGTTGATCTTATAAAGTCTGGAATGAAGGTTGATAGTGGTAGAGGGAACGTTTATTAATAGTTTGAATAAGGAAGAGATTTTAATAAAAAAAACTAGAAGGGAGAAGTAAATGAAATATGAATGCATGTTACCCTGTTGAAATTATTAGATATTCATATTGTTATATTTATTGTGATATTCAACTTGCAATAATATGTATTTTGTTTCAGGATCATCGCATGCACGACAGGAGTAGATACTAGCTTATGTTCCCTTCTTGAAATCTAGGTTTTAGGGAGTATACCCTTGTATTTTGTAAACATGAAAATGTTTGTATAACTTAATTTGTATAATAAATATTTAAACTTGATTGGATGAATTTAACGTTGTAGTTCATATAACCATATTTCATGTCTATGTATTTATATTTATTTAATTATCCATCAATAATGATATTTTATTATATAATGCATATCATAAATATTATGGTTGATAGGTGTGAGTATAATTGTGGAATTGAAACCCAGGATAATTAGGTCGGGAATTAAATTATGAGATGCGAACTGTTAGAAGTGTAAACAGGTTACATGTCGGTAACTTGGGAACTTCCGGTATAGGGGGGACTCCGTTGAAATTCTGGTAGATGATAATATGAAGACCATGAATATATATATATATATATATATATATATATATATATATATATATAAAATTTAACTACTATGTTTTTCTATTGACATGAGATTGTTGTTTTATCCCAGAAATGGGGGATGTTACAGTTTTGAATTATGCAAAGAAAGACAAAAAAAAATTAATTACCATACATGTATAATCCCTAACCTCTCAAATGGATACATCTATCTATATTGGATCAGGCCTCGAACTTTTGCCTCAAATGGTAAATGTATAGGTAAATGCTCTATCGAGTTGAAAAATAATGAAAGAAATATCATCTCAAGTTTGCATATTGTCTGGACAATATTCGTTTTAACCCTCTTTATGTGTTATGTCTGCAACTTATTGATGTTTATATATCTAAATAAATAACTGATCTCCGTGAGTGCATCTTATATCCCACTTGGAAATAAATCTTGATAAGCTAATGGAATGTGTGAACATGTGACAGTCATGATTTTTTATTCCATACAATTTGCAATCCTCTGAATTCACTAACCTTGATATGTTCAAGACATGTCTATCAAAAAAACACAAACTTTTAAGCCACTGGTAGACAAGTAATTATGCATTCTTATCTAAGGCAAAACTGACTTTGGGCTTTACGACTCGTGACCTAACATAAACCAACTTCATATTTTTACGGTGACAAAACAAAGTTATATCAATTCTAGCTTTGATGTTGCCCTTTGCCTTCCCCTTCACCTCTATAACTGTGTTGATAATGTTCTCAAATACATTCTTTTCTATGTGCATAACATCAAGGTTATGGAGGAGAATATTGGTCTTCCAATAAGGAAGCTCCTAGAAAATACTTCAATTAACCCAATTGTAGGTCAAACCAAAACCATAAAACTTTTGCTTACTGGATTGAAAACAAAAAACAATGTCACCATACTCTGACACCGAAAGAAGTCCTTCTTGTTCTTTCTATACTTGTGATCTATTGGCAAGAACCGTCGGTGGTAGTAAAAAAGATGCTTTACCGCTGTTTGTTAACGTAAATGTCTTGTTATTTTCCATACAATATTGACATATAGTTTTCCATGCGTGCTTTAACCAGAAACCATTCTATAAACAGGAAAATCATTAATTGTCCACATTAAAGCTGCCTTTATCAAAAAAATTTGTTTCCTCGATACATCATAAGTTAAAGTCTTGGATGACCACAATTGTTTCATCTCATCAATCAACAGTCGAAGATAAAAATCTATATTCTGACCCAGACTATTAGGACTGGGTATGACTATTGTCGCACTTATGCGTCATCGCGGTGATAATATCCACTCTCAAAATGGTATCTAATGTGGCATATATTGGGAGACAAAAAATTCTTATCTTTTATCAATGAAGAATTGGAATGGGAGTCGCCACCTAGTATTTTGGTCACTACGAACCCTAACTAGTCTTAGAGATCAGGTATGGAGACTGGTTGCATAAAGGGAATGTATTAGCACCCAAAATACACTCTACCTAAGCTAAGCTGCATTGTTTTATTGTCTGATAAAATCTAGGGTCTTATTATTGGTTTGTCTACGGTTTAAGAAAAGTCATCCTCAGTAAGGAGGTCTTTATCTTATCAGATAAAATTTAACTATTCTAACATTAACAAAAGGATTTAATATCTGAAATACATCTTATGTATAAGATGGTAACTCCAGATACTAAAAGACAACAAAATAATTTTTTTTTTTATTTTTAAAATTTTGGCCTAGTTCTCGTTACTTTAATAGCTGGTTATTAAAGCCAAAATGCATGCTAAATATTTTTTGAATTTTTCTTTGTTGTATGAAAAACGATATGAATTTTTTGAGATACTTGGTTGTATGCATGAAAACAAAAAAACATTTATTTTTCTAATTTTTTGACAAAACCAGGTATTTTAATACCAGATTTGTATCTTTACAGTATGAAAATACAAACCAATATTAAGTAAAATTCCGTAAAAAATATGCGGGGAAATCACAAATTTTCTGAAAATATTTTTGTTAAAATTTTCCTTTTTGGGTAAAGTCGACAACGCCCTACCCAAGTAAACAGAAACAAACAGTGGAGAACTCTTCACTGTTTACATGCAACCTGAACAGTGGAGCAGCCCGGGCGAGGAAAAGAAGAAGAAGAGAAGTGAAGGCTTACCTAGCAGTCGTCCTCTCTTATGGGAGCTGGAGCTGCTGGTTCTATGTTGTTGGACGGCAGTTCTATCCCTTCTCTGTTCTATTTTTTCTGTGTTTATTCTTCTCCCCACTTTTGTCTCCTGTTTCTCCTTTTCTTCTTCTGTTTCTAATGGTGGTGGTGTCGTTGTTGATGGTGGCTTAAGGCGGCGCTGGTGGCTGCAGACGGTGGCTCTTTTCTGCGGTGGCGGGCAGTGTTTGCTGTTGTTTTTCTTGTCTGTATAGAGGCACATGCTTCTTCTTCTTCTTCTTCACGGGTTTGCAGCAAGGGGAGGATGATGGTGAGGGGCTGACAATGGCGCTACTCCAAACAGCGGAGAGAGAGAAAGATGAAAGAGATTGAGGTTACTGTTATTCTCTTCTCTTATGTGTTCTTATTTTTCTGTTCCTTTCCATCTCCCTTAGATTAAACTCTTTCCTCATCTCCTCTGTTTCTCAGTTTTAATTCCTTTCTTTCTGTCTCTTATGTTTCCTTTCTTTTTTCTCTCTTTGTTTTTCTTCTCTTCTATCTGGTCTCTGTTTTCTATTCTTTTCTCCCTTCTCTTGTTTGGCTTTTTTTTTTGTTTTCTCCCCTCTTTTCCTCCTCTATTCTCCCCCCCTTTTTTTTTTCTCTTTCCCTCTCCATGTCGTCTTTTTTGTTCTCACCTCCCTTCTCTCTCTCTTTTGTCTCGTCTTTTTGTTCTGCTTTTTATAGGCCAGAGACGGCCTAGTGCTAGTAATAGTTGGCTTGGTAACAGTTTGCAAATGAATGACAACTGCGAGACATGCCTCCCCTTGATTCCAGCTCCACTGTCTTTGTTGCTAACGCCTCCCCCATCTTCAGCCGTTTGCTTTTAAAAAGACAATGAATAGTGCTCCAAGAAACGAAGCCGTTTCAAAATTCTAATGGATACTTCTGATTTGGTCATTGAATTTTTTGCATTTTGGTAATCATATGAATGGATATGCAATTAAGCCTTGATTTTAGCGCCTCTTCCTGTTTGGTCCTTGGTTACGAATTGTTTCAATTAAATCTCTAATTAGCCATCAAACTTCAATAAATATGCAATTAAGCCCCTGATTTGACTAAATCAATTCTTGAAAATTGTAATTTGACCCTAGAACTTTAATTTCTTCCAACAAAAGCCTAAATTGACTTAAAAATCAATTTTTCTTGCAATCAAACCCTCCATAAATTTAATTAAACCTTAGATAAAATTTAATTGAGTCCATAAACATCTGATTTTGAATATATTTTTTCAAAAATTAAATTTTCTTTGTCAACAAGGCTCTCATCAGTCAACGATATACTGTCAAATTTCAACCTTTTGCATTTTTGAACCCCCTCAACCAATTTTTGGCCATTTTCAACATTTTAGCATTCTCTTCTCACTCTTATTATTTCTTGGATTTGTTTTAATTTTTTTTTATTTTCTCATTTTTGTGTGGGAACTCAAAAATGGGTAACAACAATTGTAGATAAAAACATGAACTCTAACCTCATACACATCCCCGGTGGCAAGTTATAAACTGTGATTATTACCGACCAACAAGAATAAGGAGCAATAAATGATCTAAATAGATTGAATTCGTTTATATATAATTCAAGTCACACGTTCCTTGATTTCACTGAAAACTGAGGATGCATACTGTTAAAGTATTTCAAGGCTTCACCATTAAAAGGGTGCTTCATCACTCCATCCACTGCATCATGTGATTGGTGTCATGTTATATACTTAGTAGTCTCTAGTGACATGAATAACCTCTGTAGTCTAGGCGTGATTTGGAAGTATCTAAGTTTTCTGTATGCGATAAGAGTCCTTCCTTTGTTAGTTCTAGGTTTATAACGAGAATGTCTATATGTTCTGCACTTGATCGACTCTGCATTTTCAAGGGAGTACAACATGCATAAGTTTGGACACGTTAATTTTCTCGTATTTTAAACTAAGGGGTTTCATCATGAACTTAACAACATAGAAATTCTCTTTTAGCTTACCCCCTTGAAGTAAAATACTTCTTGCTTATTCGACAATTCTGTCATAATTGGCATCACTCAACCTATGATCTAACTTAATGGTAAACACTTGTGCAACAATCGATAATTTATTGTGATTTGTGCAACCATCCTATAATGGTTCGTTAGAATCTTTCAAAAGATAAAAAAAAAACCTGGTTGTGTCTGCATTAGGTTCTTCATCTATGATTGGACATTTGATCGACATGACCTTGATTCATTTTCATAGCATCAATAACCATATTTCTGTAAGGATTACTATTATCATTTACAACTCCATGCACATTGCTAGTGCTAGAAGTTAACTTAACCATCCTCCCTACTATGGAATCGCGAGGAACATATGGTTCTTCGTGTGTATATCCATATATGTATTTCTCTATTAATTGTTTTTTTTATAGAAGATGTATAGTTACAATATCTTGATCGATAAATTTTTTATTTTTACACCTCTTGCATTGATATCTAATACCGCCTTTACTAATATTTCACGAATTAGATAGTGCGTAATTAATAAAACCCTGAATCACATTACAATAATTCATCCTCCATAACCCCTAGGGTGAATCTCATTTAATCCATAAATGATCATCTATTACTTATATCAAATCTATTTAAATAATGATGACAATATGTATTAATTAACTAGGTTAACTAAATAAATTTGTAAAAATATTAGTTTGGCTCAATCTTATTCAACCTATTTTAATATATCTCTTAATTTATTATCAATTATATATCTACATAAATTCAAATTTCTACATATTTACCAAAAAATACAAGTCGACAATAAAATTGATAATATATATAAAAAAACCTGTTAAATAAGTCATTTTTTATTTCATCACAAAACATTGAAGTCAAAAATTCAATATAAGTTTCATCTATTTACAAATAAATGTAATTTTACAAAATTTTAAACAAACCATAACATGTACAAATCATAAATCCATGCAACAAAATTGTATGAGAAAAAACTATAAAATAAGTAAACACCTAAACAAAATACATATACTACAAAAATATGCAGAAAAAATTAACATTTAAAAATTGTGTTTAAATAAAAAAAAAGGTTAGATTTGCTTATTTAAGGTGGAGAATCTTCAATAAACTTTGAATCAAAACATGGATGCTGACAAACCGAGTATTGTGGTGGTTGGATTTGTTATGGGAGGTTGGATTTTGTTAAGATTGAGGGGGGAAGGTGGGGATGACTGTTTGTTGTAAAAAAAGATGTATAAGGAAGAAGGAGAAATGGAAGGGAAAAAGAGGGTTGATCGCGAGGTTATAAATTAAATATTACTAATGGATTTACCAACATAATTATTTTATCGAGCATTCTATTAGTTATTCTGTCGGTAAAAAGTGTCACATCATCGTACAATTTGCTTATTTGAATCCTACTGTAATATCATCCGTAATTCCATCACTATTTATCGAGATATTATTTTTGTCAGTATATTTAGGAACGAACTTTACTGTCAAATTAATTCTGCCGGTAAAAGTTACATGCCATCATACTTTTCTGGCTTCTTTTATTCTTTCTTTTCTCATTGTAATTCTCTCGATATATACCGATAAAATATTTATGTCGGTGTTTATCGACAAATATAGCAATGAAAAAGTTTATCGGTAAAATTCACCGCAATCTACCGATGAAAAAATTATGTTGGTGCTTTCAATTATATTTTCCAAATTTCTAGTAGTAATATAAATGAAAATGGAGAGAAGACAATTTAATATTTATGGTGTGACAGAGAATATAGTGCAGTATGGTTGAAATTACTTTTTTATTCTAATCATAGTTTTGAAAGTATTTAGTTATTCAACACACATCATGGTTTTACATGAGTTTCATTGAAAATTATCTCTTGAAACCATGGTTAAAAAAAATGTACAATGTATAATTTATTTATTTATTTTTTCAAACCGTAACTATAAAAACTGTTACAATACCAGCTACAAATTCAGTATAATATAATATTAATATTGGATAGTAAGTAAGGGCAATTTCAATACTAGTGTTGTTAATAAAATAACTATTAATGTATTATTAATACTTATATTATTAATGTATTCATGAAAAATTTTATGCTCACAATATCCATTTTCATTCGAATCCTTAATAAAATGGATAATATAATAATTTATTACCTAATATAATCCTTGACTTTTCTATATCTTCAACATTGAGGAAGAAGGATAAATTAATGGGTACGTGTATAATGTGAACAAAGGGAGGCCAAATGATTAGAGTTTGAAGAATGTAAACACAAATTTGTTTTTAATGTAGTGTCAATTTCGGGGTTCTGACTCAGAGGAGGGTGGCTGGCTGACCTAGGGATGGCTTTGTGGCTTTAGGATGGCTATGTCAAGGGACCCACTTGTCGTGGCACGCGTGCACGCCGCGTGGACCCCATGCGTTGACGTTTTGAGATTTTTCAAAAACAAAGGTCACACGTATATTTGTTACCATGTGACGCAAGAGTCTTCTTCTAGTCTCCCCTCCACCATTACCTCTCTCTCTCTCTCTCTCTCTCTCTCTCTCTCGCCGCCTGCCTCATCATCTATCACCCAACCTAAAGTCAAAATCTAATTGCATGTGCATTTCTTTCTTTAGTTTTGTTGTATCTAAGTCATTTGTTGTATTGAGTCAATACTATCATTTGAGAAAATAATAAAATAAATAAAGAGCAATTGTGTTGTGTAAATGTTAGTGCTTGTCAATTTCCTTCTTTCTCGATGGAAACAGATTTGGTACATGGAATAAACAATAGTACCATTTAGGGTTTTTTTTTTTTTTTTAGTTCTTTGTGTTGGGATATTAGTTCCTGATGACGAGAAGTTGTGGGCAACAATAGTTCTACATGGATTTTTTCTTTAGGTGTATGAAGTAATTTTTTCTTTACTTAAAAAAACAAGGAAAAAGAATTGAAACATGTGTACTAAGTTCATGAAGGTATATTTTATTATTAAGACCATTTATTTTCAAGGGAATCTAGTTTCTTCCTTATTAATTTATTGCTTAAAAAGATATATATGCCTTCACCTTGATGGCCCGCATCATCAAAACCATAGTCGTCATACATGATAAACAATCTCATCATTCTCTATTACATTCTCCAAATATTAAGCCTCTTTAGCATGTTAAGATGCACATGTATAACATGTGTGGAATGGTTAAGCATGCAGTATATATGCTATCAATGAACATGCATGTGCTATATGCATGTATTAATAAATCACACATGTAGTACATTTGCGACTCATGTTTTTGTGTTAGAGTGAAATATTTTTATTAATTGTGTTAATATTAGAAAACAATTCTAGCTTGGGACTCTCAAGTACAAATCAATTTCTAATTTTATTTTATTAGAGTGTATGCATACACACACACACAAGATCATGTAAGGACAACAATTACTCATCTTCAACTTCTAATTAAATACCTTGGACTTATAGCAAAGGTCAAAATGATCTTATCCTTGATTTAAAAAAATATATATATCAACTTACATCACCTGTGTTCATTAGATAATTGAGGAATGACGTTCATTAGATATTTAAACTCCTTTTTAATTAAAGTGTGTGTGTGTGTGTATTGTCTAGAATTGAGTCATTTCATCAACTAAATTGGTATAAAGTCAAATGTTAAATTAACGTTTCTCATTTACAAATTTACATTAATTAGCAGACAAAATTTACGCGATCAACTACAATTTGACCATCCCACTTGATATGCTGAGTTGATCGCCAACTTCCTTCAGGTGATTTTTATTTTAGTGGAATTGGTGATTGTCAAGAAGCCAATTGTCTTGTCTTGATGATCAATCAAGCACCCATGTCTCGAGGAAAAAAAAATCTATCACATTATTTTGTGTTGTATGAAACGACAATGCAACTATATATTAATAAATAATACTTACTTTGTGTGTCAACTATATATTAATTGGAACACATTATAGTGGTTGTTTGGTTAGGATTAATGCTACTATCATTTCCAATTCTTTCTAAAATTACCATTTCGAAAAAAAAAAATCATACTAATTGAATTTTGTGAGTCCCGAAGGCAGATCCCCAAATTTAATGATTATAATATTTTAAAAATGGTTTTCCAAAAATATTTTCTATAATTTTAGTTAATAATGATAGAAAATCTAAGTTTTGAATGAAAGGCATGAGGTTCGATTTTGTACAATATTTCCAAACAATTGATGCTTGCATAATTGCATATGATTTGTTTAATTTTCATGTAAGTATAACATTGAAAATTACTTTGGAAATTAAATCCCAATCTAATATTCACAAAAATAGAAGATAAATTCTATATAAAAATATCATTAATTATTTTTTAAGCACCATAAAATTAAATTTTTATTATGTTAATATATCATATATAGCTGGTTGCAAATCCCAGATGAATTGAGAAAATGAAGTGGAAAAACTTTTGAGATAGCATCATTGATTTTGTGGGCAATGCAGTTTGATTGATCATAGCTCTTCAGTTTCTAAAATACTCACCTCCTCGTAACAAAATGTCTAAATTACTTATCAATCTATTGTGGATAATTTTATACTGAAATCCCCTTATCAAAAAGTTTTATATCCAAAAATGATCCACTTGAGTTCTGTTTTATGAAGAATTGTTTTTTGGATTTTAAAAATATAAAAAATTATTTTATCGATTTGGATTTAATTTTTTTTACAAGGTTTACATTTATCGTTATATTTATAAACTATTGTTTTTGGCAACTATTTTAGATAAATACTTTTTTAAAGTCACAATTACAATCTTTATAATATAATTGGTTTATATAAAAAATATATTTACCATACATATATTTTATATCATAAAATACAATCATACACATAATATAAATACCATAAATATTAATAAAAAAAATGAAACGGTAGCATTCCCTCTTATTTTGCGGTTCTATCTGTGATCGGCGCCCCAGTGGCTCCACACACAAGTGGATTCTAACCTGGCATGATTTCATGAGCATAGGGACATATCAAAATATAATATTCTTTATTATAACATTGATTAACAAAACCTAGGAAAACATTGTTCAGTGTAAATTACTGTTCATTAAAATGATAATTTTACTTTTCCCATAAAAAATTATTAAATTGGCTATTGAGATAGAGAGGTGTTTTTATAATTTCAATTACATATTACCAAATTAGAGAATAATAATTTTTTTTAGAAATACAATGAAACAATTAAAATATTATTGAAAACAAAAGTTTTAAAATTAGCATCCAGGGCTTTTTTTTTTTATTTTCACACTTATTTTTTTTTGTAATAATCAAATTGGATAAGAAATAATTTGATATTTGAATAAATATAATATAATTAAAAAAACAAAAAGTGAATGTCATTTGCAACGCATGATCTAACATGTTAGGAGATGCCTATGTCCAACTTCATGCATTGCGTGCGGCCTCTCCTGACAGTCAAAATTCACCTTTCATCGTATCGTTAAAAATGCCACTCTGAGAACTTTTGATTGGGGCGGTGCATGGTAATATTAGAGTGGCGTGACAACACTGTTGATCTTTTTTTTTCTTTCTCTCTCTCCTCCCCTAGGAATTCACATTTGTCATACAAAATCTAAAAGTTGTCCTTTTATATATTGAGATTTCAACTTCGGTCCTTATTATTTTAATTTTTAATTTTTTTTCTTGGTCCCTTTGTAAAATTTTAATTTGTTTTCAATTTCATCCTTTAATCTCAAGTTGTGATATGTAATTTTTTTTCAATTTAGTCCTCATCCTTTTAATTATTATTTTTTTTACTCCTTTTGTTAAATTGATTTTTCTTTTCATTTTCACCCTTCAATCAAAAATTTATAGTTGTCATCTAATTTATTTATTTTATTTCAATTTTGGTCTTCATTATTTTCATTGTTATTTTGGCTTTGGATCCATTTGCGCAATTGAATATTATTTTTAATTTCATCTTTCAATATTTGATTGGTTGAGAATTGGGCTTCCTAGTTTATTCATATCGGGTTCTTTCAATCTAATGACCTGAGTCATGTGTTTGAAAAGTTAACGTGTTGACATCGATTTTTCTTCTTTTTTTTTACTTATTTTCTTTTTCAATTTCATCATTCGACAATGGTTTTGTTAAAAAAATAGGCTTTGTGATTCTACTTACTTATTGGGTTATTCTAATATCATGATATGAGACACGAGTTTAGTAGGTTAACCTGAGTTGAGTCTGTCCTTTTTATGAGGTTGCTTATTTTTTTTAAAAAGGATTTTTAATCTTTTTTCAACTATTATTCTTTATAAAAACAAAAACGGCATAGCATGGGTCCTCGTCTAGTAATGAAAAAGCTAAAGTGAAGGCAAATTCATATTGGCCATAAACATATTTTCCTATTCAGACTATAGTGTAATTATCATTTTACCTTTCAAAAAAAAAAATCAAATGCCTTGGTGTTGGGGGTATTTTGATCTTTTCATATGTCATATTAGTTATTTAGGTATTGATCGGGGTATAAGAGTCTTTTTTAATCTTTTAAGCATGGTAAAATGACATAATTACCCTCTAAGTCTAAGTTTCTAAGACTAGCACACAAAGGTATTCATGTTTTTTCATTCTTTAAATACAATAAAATGACAAGTTTACCTTTTAAATAAAAAAAAGTAAACCACGTGTCTAAGAGCTTTTTGGTCTTTTCACTCTAGTTTTTTTGTTATTACCAGGTTCATTGATGGCAATCTGGTCTTTTAATGAGGACTGATTGATATTTAAATGGAAAAAACTACTAGCATGTAGGGGAGCTCGCACATTTCGGGCAGCGCGTACATCACCTTTCGATGGTAGAAAATGCTTTTGTGTCGTGTCTTTGAAAGCTTTGTTGTGTCCTCTTTCTGTTGATGTGATGCATGTCGGCGATAGTTGAGCAATTTATCATTAGTGGGTCTTTTTTTTCTTTTGTTTCTTCTCCCCTGAAAATAACATGTTGGTCCATTTTGCTGTTGATATTTCAACTTTAGATCTTATTCTTTTGATTTTTTTTTGTTCTTGGCTTTTTTATAACAGTTTTATTTATTTTCGATTTTATTATTCAATCCTAATTTTTCATATATTATTTATTCCAATTTGATTTGTATTCTTTTGATTTCTAATTTTTCAACCTAAATTTATGGTATATTATTTAGGGATTGAGCTTCACAGCTTTTTCAAGAATGGTATTGTTAGTCTAATGATTCGAGTCATATGTGTTGAAATGTTAATGATGGTTGGCATATTTTTATTTTATTTTATTTTTTATCGAGTTATCCTAATCTTATGATATAGAATGCGGGTTTGGCAGGTTAACCCGAGTTGACTTACCTTTTATTGCCCAAATCACATTTCTATAATGCTAACCAGGTTGAGTCGCGCCAATTTTTGTCTCTTTTTATTCAATTTCTTCATTCTATATTTAATTAGCTGAAATTTGAACAACATTATTTTTTTATTTTTGAAAAACAAAATCTAAGTTATTGTGATTTTTTTTTTGTTGTCCCTTTATTATTGCTATATATTTTTTATTTGATTTAAATAAAATGATCTTATTTAACTAATCAAGAATATAACTCAAGTTGTAAAAGTATTTTTATTCGAAACACCTAAACATTATTTTTTATAAAACATAATACGGATAGGCGACCTAGCACTATCTACATCTAGTATTCAACTAAAAGGAAAAGCAGCCGGAAAAAAAAAAGGCTTGAAAAAATAAAAAGAAATTCAATTTCAAATGAAATTTTCCTTGTCTAATGATCACTCAAAGAAATGTCAACCACCACCATCCCGATTAGTTCTTTCATTGGTACACCGCAGGACCCAAATGGTCACTTTGGTTTCCAGCTCCTATAAATACTCAAGTTATGCAGCGAACCGTTTTCTATCATTTTATGTAACCATAGAAGCTAAGTAAAGTAATCGAGAAAACAAGAAAGAAAGCCCAAGAAACCCAAGTTTCTTGCACACCAATAACCACTAAGAGACCAAGCAGTGTTAAGCCATGGCAGATGAGTACACAAGCACAAACTGGTGGGATTCATCTTCAAGCAGGAACAGGTTTGATTGTACTGGATCATCTTCTACAACTTCAGGACTTAATAGTTTACGTAGCTTTCCTTGGCCGACAGAAATGGCTGATGTCAAAGGAAGGTCTTCAATGGAAACTGTTTCGGTCTCAGATAGTTCTGTTGCTTTCCATGATTCCCAGAAGCTGCAACAAGGCCATGATTCTTCAGCTGACTTGCATATGATGGGTTTGGGCCTCTCTTCACAAGCCATGGATTGGAATCAAGCCTTACTGTAAGTTCACATACAAATACACTAGTAACCCTAGCTAGCTATATATGCGTACTCTTTGTTTCTTTATATGCATATAGCAGGTGTGCAAACAAATTTTAAAGTTAGAATTGTTTTGGCAGTCGCAGCGACAAGTCTGAGAACAGTTTTCGATCGATGCTACAAGATAATTTGAGTTCAAGCACCAATTATCAGCAAGAAACTGCAGGAATTGGATCTTCTCAATCTCAGTGGAGGGAGAGAGTGTTCACTGGGGTTACTGGAGATTCCTCTATGAGTGAGTTTAAGCAAATGAATCGAGGCTTTTCTTTAGATCAACCACAGTTTAGCCCTCATGGGAGCTCCAGTGATAGTACCGTGTCATGTCAAGGCTTGCAGTCTAGTTTCCCAATGGATTCATCAAGTATCTATGGAAGCCCTTCAACTATGGTACAAGGGCTATTGATATCAGATAATCAAGCACGGCAGTCTTCTTTTGAGAACAGACCGATGAGTTATGCATACGGGGCAAATTATGGTCTTAGCACTAATGAATTGTTGCCTTCTTGGCCTAAAGGACCTCAATTCTTGAGAAATTCACCTCCCAAACAGACTTCTAGTAACCAATTGCACTTCTCCAATAATACTCCATTTTGGAATGCATCTGCAAGTGCCATGAATGATGTTCGTCCAAGCTATTTCCCGTCGATGCAACCGCAGTTTGCTACATCGAATTTCGATGAAAAACCAAAGGTATGCAAATCTAACACGATAATGGAAGAGTACAACTAGGCATCTTTTATGCCTAAAAACCTCATATATATAGAAATATAGCTACACATATATGCAATATTCAGATTTGATTGATATTGGTAATTATGCTTTTAAGATTAGGGTTTGGACAATTGAGATTGGAAATTTTTGGTTCACTCTTTTTTCCAGCAGAATATATCTGAAGTACGGGATTCGAATACAGCAGTAAAGAAAAGTGGGAGTGAAGCAGCAACAAAAAGGCCTAGAAATGAAACACCATCATCTTTGCCATCTTTTAAGGTACAGAAAATTTGATAAAAGATTTTGACAAGATGAGTCTATACAAGCTTTTTATCCCTTACATCATTTATAGACATGAATGAGAATTTGTAGCTTTGATCATAGGTAAGGAAAGAGAAGATGGGGGACAGAATCACTGCACTCCAACAATTGGTTTCGCCTTTCGGAAAGGCAAGATAACTCTCTTGTTTGCTTGCTCACTTTCACAAAGAGTAAATAGTGATAGATCATTTGCATTCTTGAATGATGAAAACTTATCAATTATTATCTTTTTGGCTTGCGATCATGTTATCATGTCAGACTGATACAGCCTCGGTGCTCTCTGAAGCTATTGAATACATCAAATTCCTCCATGAGCAAGTTAAAGTAAGTGATCAATCTTCTACAAATCTTGCATCCTTCTAGTGAAAATTATACTAATGATATAGGGAATGAATCATAAACAATGTATTCAACCAATAAGTATATAGGTGCCATGAATTTCTAGTATATTCATCTTCTTATTTTATTTTCAGGTCTTCAGCACCCAATACACGAAAAGTGGAACTCCCATACTCCACCAACAGGTACAATAATATTCTCCTTCCGGAAATATATAATCTAATAGTAATAAATCCAATGAGTATTCAACACTTAACTATAAATTTTTCAATTAAAATTATGGACGGCATTTTTTTTTTTTTTTGTCTTGGTGGATTTAATATGGCATCTTCTTTCACTGTAGAGTTCTGACAAGTCCAAGGACCTCGAAGGACAAAAACAAGATCTTAGAAGCCGAGGGCTATGTCTGGTACCGGTATCGAGCACTTTTCCGGTTACTCATGAGACCGCAGTTGATTTTTGGACCCCTACATTTGGAGGGACTTACAGATAAAAGAAAAGAGAAGATGGTCGAAAATTCGGGCATGGGAACAGATTCTATGCAACTAGTATACATGATCTTATCAAAACCCTAGCCAAATTGGGAACGATAAGATCAATGAGAGAAGAGGAAGAAGAAGAAGAAGAAGAAGAAAGAACAGAAAACAAACAAGCCCCACATAACTCAGTCCAGGATGCAAAAGAATACAGCGTATAGAAATTGTGAAAAAGAAAGAAAAGGAAATGACTGTCCAAGGGTACATGCCAATGTTGGGCCAGCTACAGGCAAAATGATGCAGCTGGCCAATATTGGGACCATTTGGAAGCATATTAATTGTTGTAATAATTGAAGAATTATATGATTATAAACATGGGTTAGGAATGAGTATAGGCGCAGATTTTAGGGAAAGTGTAACAGATTAATTAGTTTAGATAACATTAATTTGTTATAAAGTATACTTGAGTTTAGTAGAAGAGCTCGCACTTTTCTTTTCTTTTCTACTGCTCTCTCTTTCTCCCTATATGTGTGTGTGTGTGTGTGTGTGTGTGTGTGTGTGTGTGTGTATTGTGAATAGAGCTGGCACTAGCTTTAATTAGGTTTCAAGAGAGAAAAGGAAGAAGAGAGAAGAATTGAAAGGGAATAATTGAATTCCAGAATAGGGAGTGAGTGTGGGGATGTCATTTGAATGAAAATATCGCTTTTGATTTGTTTGTGTTTAGGAATATTGGTAGTGGAAGTCAGAAGGTGGCCCACACCTCTTCCTTTCGGGTTTTTATTTTCTATTATTACATATAAAAAAACAAATGTTAGGAAATATGTATGTATGTGTAGACTCTGTGCTTTTATGCTTTTCATCCAATGGCCACATTGAGGAGCTTCCATTGGAGGTACGTCAACAAGGCAATTAGACCCTATCTCACTTTCATAACCAGAAACCTAAAAACCATCAGACTAATTTTATGCTTGGTTATTTGTATTTATGATTATAGGAAACTAACACACAAAGGTTAAGTGGGAAATGAATGATTAAACTTGATCTTAAATCCTTCTAAAAAAGCAAGAAGATGAGTACACTTCAAATTTTTTGTATCAGATGATGATGATGATGATGATAAGAGGGTTAGGAGAGGAAACCATACATCTCCTTCCAACCGTAGCAATGATTTCTCTGTAGAAATCTGTGTTCAAATCCGAGCACACAAGCAGTGAAGTTGTGATAATTTTTGTTTTCAAGATGCCATTCAAGAACAAATATAAAAGAAAGATAGGAGAGAAGCTTTGCTTGTTATTATTTGGAAATAATTTGTTGCTTAATGCTCTAATGCAATTAATATTTATGATGATCATACACTGTAAATTAACTTGTAATTCTCTGCTCAGGCACCGGATTCGATCGGGACCTTATAATATATCAACTACTTTATGAGTTCAAGTTCTTTTTAAGTTACTGAAAGTTGCATCAACTTTACTAAGAATCATAGAATCTAAGAGTTGATCATTGTTTCACCAATATTACAGACTTCCATGTGACTTCAAGATATCAAAAGCTTACTTTCCAATCTTCATATTTGTCTTCTATTACAAGTTTTTATTGATTAATTCTTAAAAGCACTTTCAATCTACAGTCCTTCCTGCAATACTAATCTTGGAAAAGATTCTTACTTGAAGGAATTGATTATATATGGGCATTCTTTACTAAATATATAATCCTCTTGCAAGATATATAGAGTATATATATTACACTTCCACATGCATGTGATTCACTCATGCTTGACAGAGATGGATCTCTCCGAGGAATTAGAGGAGTAGAAACTAGCTAGATACAGTTCCTCTTACTCAAATTGTCGAAGAAAAGATGATATATCCACAAACCCTTCAAGGAAAAATGGAAACAAACAAAGATTCGTACTGTAGGAGCTTTGTTTGATTCGATCCTTACACTTTAAAAGCACAAATCCTACTCTTGAAATACACAAGGTTTGCAATGATCATAAGTGTCATATCCTCTTTTATAGATTATAGATATAAGTTCCAAGGCCAGATGCCTCTAGAGTAGAATGATATTAGCCCAGTATATCGAACCCAACAACATTGCAAGCAAAAGATCATTAGGGTTTGAATTAGTTTAACACCTTCATTATCTTGCATTAATTAGTAAATCTCTTGCCTGCTGATCATGACACGATACTCTCATATATTTCAGTATCTACCAATGAAAGTTCCTAATTGCATCTTTTTGTCATCATGTGGATTAGTTTAAAGAACTGTTTTCCTCTTTGCTCTCATCTTTTGTCACCCAGTGCTGCAGCAAAGATACAACTGAGTGGGATTCTTATAGATTTAAATCTAATATCTATCAGAAAAAGAGAGCCATACTTTAAAAGAAAGAAATAATTATAAAGGGTGTGGAATCTTGTAATTGTATAGGGTAAAAATGATTGCCCCGAGACTCTAATTTAAAATAAAAAAAGTTTCTTTCTCTTGTTCTAGGTCGTGCAATGGAGTAAAAAATGTTTTCCATGAGAATTTATATTGGTCAACGTGCACACCAATTGGTGTTCGAGATTTTATTATTACTACTAGTTAATGGGCATCCAACTATGCAAGCATGAGCATAAGCAGAGGGCAAGATATGAGGTAACACATGACATCAACCTAGCTACCTTGAAATTCGAGCACAGAATTCTATCTCGAAACATGTGTTTAGTTCGAGATACTATTGTACAGTGCTTTTATATATACACTGGCCGGAGAAGATCACGAAATTGATTACTGCATAGGCATGAAAGTAAAGCATGTAGGCAGATAAAGGAAAAGCTATAGGTTAGGTACATGAAAAAAGTGGCGAGACAGGATTTCACATGCGGCTGGATGTTTGGCCAAATGATGGAAGAAACAAGTTTGACAGTTACAAGACTTCTTTTGGTGGCACTTATCTGATTCCAGTAATCCGAGGTTCATTGATTGCGAAGGAGCCGAACCCTTTTATGCATAGCAATTCCTCAGAAAAGAAATGCCCAGGTAAAAATGATGAGAAGCAAAAACCTACCCGGCAAGGCATACTTGTTAAGCTCGACGCACCTCGATGGGTTGATCTAGCGCTTAGCTCATATCTAATTTTTTTTTTAAATCACTTTGATTATTGACATGGTTAAACTTGGTTGACCTAGTCAAGAACCAACCAAGTTAATTCCAAAAACTTTTTATTTTAATTTTTTTTATCTAAAATGATATCATTTCTTTAAAAAAAATTTATCCTGAACGATGTCATTTTAGAATAGACATTATATGACATAACAAACCCGCTATTGAATCTTACCTAGATTTTAAATCAGGTTAGACACGGGGTCGAGACTAACAATTATGGAGGAAAGTATAATCCAATATGCTATGGTGCCCACTTTGCTAGAAATAATTTGTAACAAGAAAAAGACACTGTTATGTGTTACATTGGCACCCATTTTAATCTCTTAAACACAATACACTCATGACCGCGGAAAGCTTGCCTGAGAGCACCCTTTCTAATGAGAAAAGGAGTCTTGATGGTTTGGAGAATTATATTCATATATTCTGAGAATAGTTTGGTAGGACATATCAGCTCAAAAAATAACTAAAAATAAAACACTGATGAATCAAATTCCACCTAATATTTACCAAACCATCAGGTTCTGTATATTCTTTCTTGTATGTGTGCTTGAAGGTTAGGTTATAATCAGAAGTTGGTGTAACGTTGACACTATATTTTTTGTTAGACGTGGCTATACATACATCAGTGATTAGCCTAAATTTGAAAAGGTTCTAAAGAATGACAGACAGGAAAACTGCAGGTGAAAGGATCAATGTCAAGATAGAGGGACTCTAAACCATAAAATGTCACTGGCATCATTCAGATTTTCAAAACTTTAGACCTGCATCCACTATAAATTGTAGTGTTATGGTTCAGGTTTCGATGGTTTTGATGCGCTGCTTTCGCAGGTCTCTGCCGTCTTTGCCTGGCATTAGCTTCAAAGTGGTTATTGCTTTCAATTTGCAGGAGCAATTGATCGAAATTATTAAGGTTCTAAGACAGAGGAATGATGAAATCATATTTATGATGCAATGGCAATGGAATAAATGAAAACACAACCAACCTTGATATCATTGAGACAATAATCACTATCGTGTTACACACATGAAAAGCATATAATAAACAGTAGAATAAGAATTATTCTTTGCAAATGCATATTCTATAGGGTGAAAAAATGGAAGACCAGACCGTATTCTTGTAATTGAGTAAACTTAAGCAGCTCCTTTGAGCTTCTTTGTGATGGCAGCAATGTACTTGCCCTGGTGGAAAGCCTGCTCCAATTCAAGCTCGGTTGGCTGTCTCGACCCATCCCCAGCGAAAGTTCCTGCGCCATAAGGACTTCCACCTTTCACCTTCTCCATCTCAAACATGCCAGCACCAAATGTGTAGCCAATGGGAACAAATATCATCCCATGGTGAACAAGTTGGGTAATAGCAGTCAACCTGTAAAAATCTCAACATTTTCATAAGACATCGTTACTTGTGCTCCCTAACAAGCTTTTCGAGTAAAAAACTTAATCTGGTAGCAGTGACACGGGGACTTACGCTGTGGTCTCTTGGCCACCACCTTGCGATCCAGTGCTAAAGAAGATTCCAGCGGGCTTGCCAGCAAGTTGCTGTGTTTTCCATAGACCTCCAGTTGCATCCAGAAAAGCTTTGAATTGGGCAGCCATCATTCCAAATCTTGTTGGGAATCCAAACACAAAGCCATCAGCTTCAGCGAGTTCACCAGGTGTAATGATTGGTACATCACTCTTTGGTGGTGCACTCATCTTTCCAAGCACCTCTTCTGGCAGTGTCTCAGGAACCTGTTACACATGAGGACTAGATCTGTATAGTTTTTTTTTTGCAATTTCAGAGAAAACCACAACATTGAGGAGCCTCGACTTCAAAAATAATCCTTGCCACCAGTTGAACTATCAAGTTGCATTCCAAATATATTAGATTACACACTTCAGTGGCAAGAAAAACTATAAATAGCTATGCCTTCACAACCCTATAGATAATTATTATATGTGACAACTGACAGAGATGTCTAACCAAGGAAAAGGAACCATAACATCTGTGAACAACTCCATCACAGGTGCAAAGTTCTAACAGAACCTTGGCACATATGAGCAACAGGACATAACTATGAGAGATATTAAAAGTTGTAATACTGATTTTACTAAAGGCAACAATATTAAAAAAAAATAATAATTAAAACTGCATGCAGCAGTTCACATAAAGTATGGAAGCCATGAATGTCGATGATGAATTCTGATAACCTCATAACTTCGCATGTAGGAAACGTGCATTTTCAGAAACAAGTTGAGTTCCTGATTCTCAAACCGTGTTCCTTTTGAATCTAAAATTCTTGTGGCATTCTACTTTGTATCATCATATACAGGCCACAGCATGCAGGTAAAATAGTTCAACATCACAAGAGCATGGACTGTGAAAGTTGACATTGGATGCACTTCCTCACCTGCCATAATTGGGCCTCAACACCTTCAACAGATGAAGCCCCTTTCTTAATCTCTTCTGCCAGTTTCTCTACATGTCCATACATGGAATAGTACCTGTAAATGCAACAATAAATTTTAAGAGACAAAGTACGAGGAAAATAGCAGAAAGGAGAAAGAAAGAGCGTGAAGAGCATTTGGAGCATATAAAAATAACTTGCATGAAATTGCAAGATAAGAGGTCAATGATGTCTTTAAAGGCAATGCTTTTTCTAGGTTTTTGAACCAAATCCACTATCAATTTATAAGATCATCGAGTCCAATCCAAAAGTGGATCTAGTAAATGAAAGTTTTTGCCAATTGAAAAACCTTGAATAGCAATGGTTAATAAAGATTGCAAATTTGCAATACCTCAAAACACCATACATCATGTTCCAGCACAGCTGATATGTTCATATGACAAATAAATGGGAGGGGACCTCAAACCCATTAGATTCAAAAATTGCAACAGAAAGTCATTACAGCACTGAAATCAGCGTGTTGACCGAAACAAATAATTCGTCATGTGTAAAATGATTTTATCCTAGCTTTCTAGATCTGAAAACTAGGCACTTGCAAATGCACCCCCATTCAAACACCCACAATGCCAAAAATAAGTGAATTAAAAAAAAAATTCCCTCGGATTTTGTATTTTATTAGCAATAAACCAGCTGACCCGAAGTGATAATCCCACCAAATAGTGGGTGCCTACATAGAGCCCACTGCCCCACTATGTATAAGAACCTTCAGCCACATGAAAAAAAAAAATGCTAGTACAGCTGGGAAAGTACTTCATACCAATAACATGACAAGAACCACCAGCTAAATTGACAATTCATAGTGAAATAATAGTGTGTGCAAACTAGTACCATATCCATGCAACTGGTTGAAAATCATGAAAAAAAAGAAGAAGTAATCCATTGCAGCAGCCAATGTCTTCTTTTAATGGAATTTGACAGGAACTTTAGTGAATTATCTCAACTAATCCAGCAGAATTATCTGGAAAATAAAAGCTAACAAACTCTGACTTCAACCCTTAAGGGAAGCAGTAATAAAAATTTACTTCACTTCGCACAGAACACTTAAACAGAGTGACAAATGAAATACAAGAAAGCTCGGTATTACCAGACAAACAATGAAGCAGCAACAATAATTACTAGACTTGATAAATAATCAAATTTTAACTTCAACTGACATGGAAAAAAAAAAAGTATCTGCACATGCGTAGCACAAGACCTCTGACTACATTGCATCGCAAGATCAAAAACACATTTATATCTTAGTACGTATAAATAACCAAAAAATCCATTCCTCATTGATGTGCAAGGGTTTCCTCATTATCATTTTCGCGACTAAGATGAGCTTATCAACACTAATTAATCGAATAAAACAAAAATAATTCTAAACCGATTAATTAGAGATCTAATAAAAGATCAACACACGAAAACGCAGCGCAGATAATCATACTTTAAATTAGCATATGCACCATTACATCAACCCTGGCTCAAAGCACTTAAACAGAAACGATCTTATAAAGCAGAATAAAAATTATAAATAAATAAATAAAAACTAGAAATCCTAGTTCAAACCAAAAAAATAACAAACAAAAAACTCAAAGTTCAAAATATAGAAAATTAGAAAAGAAAAATGGTGAGGATATACAGAAAGAGAGAGAGAGAGAGAGAGAGAGACTTACACAATATACACTTTGGTCGCCATTGAATCGGCAGAACTCTGCAAAGCTAGCTAGCTTACTCTCTCTCTCTCTCTCTCTCTCTCTCTCTCTGGGTGTTAGTTGGTTGGTTGGTTGCGTGTGTGATTTTAAAAGGATGAGAAAAAGAAAACAGCGTTGACGTTTTTTATAGGGAAGGGAGTCGCTGTAACGCTTATTTATAGTTGCTGACGGTGGTAAGGAGATTATTTTCTTTAATTGAGGGGGAAATGAAAATAAAGAATTATTCAATTTTTAAAAGCAATGAATAATATATAGTAAGAGTTTTTGTTTATTATTATTATTATTATTTTAGTTAGTTAAGTTGGGTTGGGGTTGGACGCCGTGAAGAGAAACGGTATTTAGCTGTTAATAATTTTTCAAACGGAAATGATTAGTGATTAAGGATGATGGAATATTGTGGTCATGCTTATAATCATGATCGGAGTGGTTGCTGCAAACTAATTTTTTCTAGAAGATGTGATGCTGTTCTTCTTTTCTTTTTCGGTTTTTTTTTTAATTTTAAAATGAAAATAAAAATCTAATTCAAATATGGATAAATAAAATTAGAAGGGTGTTGGTGGGGTGGGGGGGCAATGAGCTGTGTTTGTTTACTTGTTTTTGGAGTATATATTTGGATTTTTTTAGAGTTTCGAACAATTCCAATGTTAATATGATTTGTTTTCCATTTTATTCATGAAAATGGAGAACTAAAAAAAAAAAGTGGATGACGTACATTAGATTGCATGCTGACCCGAAACAAAAATGGTGATCCAATTTACAAATATGCCATTCAAAATCAATTATTTTTCTTCTTTTTTTTTTTCCTTTTCCATTAATCTTCCTTATGCATAATAGAAGAGGAGCTTCAGAAATTAAAAAATAACAAGTTGTACTAAAACATGTATATATACATAAATGTTTTAATCAGAAAATAGTAAGACACGTGTACAAAAATAAAATTAATTAGGGATCTTAATTAATCCCCATTTTTTACTTAGAAAAAAGAGCTATAATTGAGAATCACAGGTGTTACAGGGGAGGTGGGTGGGGTGCATCAGAAACTTCAAGCACAAATACAAAAATTGCCTGCCGAATATTGCCATAATTTCATGGGCCATTATTTCTAACAAGTCGGATAACTTTTTTGTTTTGGGAGTGAAATAAAACACAAAAAATAAAGAATAAAATGATGGGCATTTCCTTGGATAGTGAGAAAACTCCATTATCATTCTTCATGATGAAATCTCACAGAGGCCCACGCCACAAGGACAACATTGGCAAATTGGCTGTCGCTTCAAGGATAGTATAGGCTCTGCCACCTCCCATGATGTCAAGCAATTTTCCTACGTTTTCCTTGTTCAGGAAGCTACATTTTCTTGACCAAATGTCTCTGTTACTGTACTTGTAATTGATTTTACATGCAATATTTAATATTAAAGATACTCGTATGGTATGTAAAGTTGGTCTTGAAAACGCGGTTCAGCTAAAAAAAAATTTATTTTTTTTAAATTAATTTTTTTATTTTTTTAGATCGTTTTAATGTGTTGATTTCAAAAATTATTTTTAAAAAATAAAAATATATATATTTTTAATGTATTTTAAAAAAAACAACACTTTTAATTACAACCGCAATCACAATTTCAAATAAACTATTTAAACCTCATGGACTTTTGATGATATTTTATGACTCACCATCTTGAATATATATTTTTTTGGAATATATTTTTTTTCCAAATAATTTCTTTGTGTCTCTTTTTTAAATGTTCTTGTCTTTCCATCTAATAAATTTGTTCATGAGTAGTCATATCTTTCCATCTCAAATTAAATTGTGAAGAGTTTTCTATCATGTCTTTCCATCGTTGGTATATTCAACTCTATAGAATATACCAACGAAATTATTTTGTTAGTGATCTAAATCTAATATTTGTGGTGGTATTTGCACTAACTCCCTGAAAAATATTAACGGAATCATTTTGTCGGTGATGTAAAGTTACAGTGGCATTTATAGTAATCCTTTTCTAACTTTTTGGAATATGCCAATGGAATAAATCCATCGGTAACCCCGTCCGTAAGAATTTGAAAATATTTTTTTTGAAATTATTGAACAAAAATGGAAAATCATTAAAAATAAATAAATTTGTATAAAATTCAAAGTATTTAAAAATCAATTATCTTAATATAAAAGCTAAATATTTTTTACAAATTTATACATTCAAATACAATGAAAGTAGAACAAAGACGGTGCTGAAGGAGGAGGAGGAGAAGGAGATTAGTCGTTCCTAGAACTGTGGGGTCAATAAAAGGGTGTGACACGACCAAGAGATTGATATCTTCTCCCAAGTGTAGGAGTGTCGAAGTAATAAATAACCCAGCAAGATTGGGATCAAACCATATGGAGGTCAACTGTATAAACTACAAATAAAGAAATAGATAATAACAGAAAAGGAGTTGAAGAGAGCTATGAGATGTGATATTGATGTAAGGATTTAAACAAATATAAAATAATTGTCAAGGTTAGAGGATCCACTATTGGTATTTCAAACAAGTATAGTATAAACTCTTTTTATTACTCAACTGGAAACCACACACAAAGGAGGTTCCAATCGGATTATAAATTGTTAACATGATTACATTAGTTATCTTATTCAAATAATTCTAATACTTGTAAATGTTGTCAGGTATTCATGATTATAATTTATGTTAACAACAAATCAAGTTCCTTTCATAGCACAAGTGTCGGTTATACCATACGATTGCGCTATGAAAGTGTCAAGTATTTGTTGTACCAAGGGTTATACAACATAAATCTAGATTAACCATTTAACAAGCAAAGTATTAAAAGTGAACAAGATAACAAATACAAAACATGTTAGTAACAAAAATTAAAGTTCATGTTGAGTTTATACTATACTTATTCTTACACCATTAGTGTAACCTTTTCACCTTGACATGATAAACTTAACTAAACATAATGAAAAAGAGAAACATAAATAAACAAGATAAGAACTTTAATAAAATATAAGTTAACTAAGTAAAGGAAAAGAAATGAAATGCATAAACAAGAGATTAATGAAAGCAAAACTTAAGCATTAAAAAAATATAAAGAAAAAGAGCAAGAACAAGAGATATGGGCTGAACACTGAACAATGTTTGGGCTGCAAGACAAATTCTGACTTCTCCGTTATTGCTACAATTTGAACTTGAAAATGATATTTTTGAATCTTGGACTCTTCATGAAAGTTTTAGGCCTATGTATTAGCTTTTCATCCATATAGACCAGACCTAAATCTAAGTTCTACAGCTCCAGTTATGATCCAATAACTGAATGGTATTCCAGTTTGAATTGAATCAGCATCTCTTTTCTAAACTTAGCCTCTTCTTTGTCCTTTCACTTTCAATAGTTAATTACATCAATCAATCCTTTGAATTGTGAGATATGCCTGCATTTAAAATAAGCATTTACCATAAATTAAAGCTATTTTATATTATTAGACTTGTTATTATAAAACATGCTTAAGTTAGGGAATTTAATGATATTTTAAGTGCAATATGATGATATAAAACCTTGATAAAAATGCACTTTTAAGTACTAAAACCTTGATAAAAATTTAATGATACTTTTAGTCCCTGGTAATCAAAGCGTTCAAATAGAAAAACAATTTGTAAGTTCCACAAAGTAAGGCATTCATCATTCAACTTACATTAATCTATCCAAATAAACAAACTCTCATTAAATTTATATATTTGCTTTATACTTCTTAAACAAAATATTAATAAACCTTTCTTTTGTGCTCAATATATCAACACATAGTTATGGGGCTTTACTTGGAAGAAAACAAAATTTTGTTCTAATGTTTAAGGTTAACTTCCTTAGGTTAGGATTATTATATTTTTTTTCTTTTTTTTCTTTTTTTTATATATACATATAACTTAAAACACAATGCATCTTTAACCCATGTAACGAGCTTTAGGCTAATGACTCTTAGACCAGTTGGTCTTAGGGCATTAGGTGTTCAGACACCCCTTCGAGCTTAGTAACTCGAGTTGCAGATACTGATACGTAGATAGTGCAATGTTTGATTCCTTTAAGCTTTTCTCCTCAACCAATGTAACAAGCACTGACCCAATAGCTCCCAAGTCAGTTGATTTTAGGGTATTAGGTGTTAAAACACCCCTTTGGGCTTAATTACTTAGGTTAGGGAGGCTACGAAACCAAACTTATCTATGTTTTTATTATCATCAATATTATCAATTATTATTTTTTTTTTGCAAATTATATACTATCCCTTTCCCTTAGTTGTTAACTTTAACAAAAGAACATAAATAATGTAATAATCCAATATAAAACTCACAATCATATGTTAAAGTGTGTGTGTGAAAATGAAGGTTTATGAATACTTGTTAGCTAGGTATATGAGCAGAATCAATTGATAATAATGCAAGAGTTTGTAAGCTTGAATATTTCAAGAGAAGTATGTGAGATACCTTGTTATGAACATTGCAAATAACCATTAGAAAATGTTTACCAAGATGCGTCTCAAGAGTCAATAAAATCCTCCCTTACTCTGTCACTGATGCGAACCCTAGCAAATTTTAATGGTATTCGCGACCCCAATATCAATCTAACCCAAGTTTGTTAAGATTTGAATGAGCTTATCACAATGGAAGACTTGCTCCAAGGCAACAAGACTATAAACCAACTCGATCACAACGCCTACACCTGGAGACGAGCAAAAAAAGTATAAATTCACAACAAAGAATGGTCAATTCTTTGAAGAGTTGAAAGTTTAATCAAGAACCAGAATTGAGCAACCAAAATTCGGCTACAATGTTGAAAATATTATCCAAAGTCTGCTCTAAAATTATTCCTAAAGAGTATTTATACTCCAAGCCAAAACCCTAGTTTTCCTAATGGGTCTCACATAAACCCAATTTAAATAATAATCAACCCAAGCTAAAACTAGCCCAAACTAATTAAAATAAACAAAATAAACAAGTCTAAAAACCAAACAAATTGTCTCCTCTGAAAATAATTAAAGTTTGATAGCCCAACTAATTAAATAAGACAAGTTCGTTGTTTTCGCATTCTGTCTGGCAGCAGCAAGGCCCAACTTAAAACGGATGGTTCTCTCTTGTCTTAATGAATTAGAAGGCGTGCCATATACTTTTGGAAAGTTATGGAAGTTTAGTTTCCAGCCTAACTAGAATCACATCCAAATTCGATCTATAACTCCAATTATGACTAAAAGAGTAATGAAAGGTCAAACTGTCCGAATCTAGTCTTCTTCTCCCAATCCTTGTGTAATGGTCTTGGTTCCACCAACAAGCCCCTCTTGAACATGAATCAATTAATCAAGGCTTGCTTTTTATTATTCAAATCCTCTTGAAGTCCACCTTAGCCCATGTATCTTGAAGAAGTCCATTGAAAGCTTCTTTGAACTTCTTAGCCCTAAGCCTAGTAACTGGACCAACTGGAACCTCCAATGGATCCTTTGATGGTTGGATCGCATCATCCCCTCACTCCTCAAAAGCATTCGACCTCGAATCATCACTTACATCAAACGAAGAAAGATCAGAAACATTGAATGTAGCACTAACACCATACTCACCTGGTAGATCCACTTTGTAGGCATTATCATTAATCCTTTCTATGATTTGATAAGGACCATCTCCTCGAGGCATCAACTTTGATCTTCTTTCTTCAGGAAACCTTTCCTTCCTCATATGCACCCAAACCCAATCACCTGGTTCAAATCTCACTAATTTTCATCCCCTATTGGCTTTGTTTGTATATTGTTCATTCTTCTTTTCTATTTGTTGCTGAATTTTTGCATAGAGATCTTTCACCACCTGTGCTTTTTGATTACCATCAAGACTAACCCTTTCATCAACAGGCAAAGAAATCAAATCTAATGGTTTCAAAGGGTTAAAACCATAAACAATCTCAAATGAGGAATAATTAGTAGTAGAATGCACACTACGATTATATGCAAATTCAATGAATGGCAAACAATCTTCCTAATTTTTAAGATTCTTTTGAATGATAGCCCTTAACAATTGAATCAAAGTCTGGTTAACAACTTCAGTTTGACCATCTATTTATGGATGACAAGTATTAGAATATAAAAGTTTAGTTCCTAACTTACCCCATAAAACCTTCCAAAAGTAACTCAAAAACTTAACGTCTCGATCAGATACAATGCTCCTAGGAAGACCATGTAGCCAAATGACCTGATGCGATCCAACCATCAAAGGATCCATTGGAGGTTCCAGTTGGTCCAGTTACTAGGCTTAGGGCTAAGAAGTTCAAAGAAGCTTTCAATGGACTTCTTAAAGATACATGGGCTAAGGTGGACTTCAAGAGAATTTGTAATAATAAAGAGCAAGCCTTGATTAATTTGAGTCATATTCAAGAGGGGCTTGTTGGTGGAACCAAGACCATTACACAAGGATTGGGAGAAGAAGACTAGATTCGAACAGTTTGACCTTTTGTTACTCTTTTGGTCATAACTGGAGCTACAAATCGACTTTTGATGTGATTCTAGTTGGGCTGGAAACTAGACTTCCATACCTTTACAATGGTATATGGCATGCCTTCTAATTCATTAACACGAGAGAGAACCATCCATTTTAAGTTGGGCCTTACTACTGCCATACAGAATGCGGAAACAACGAACTTGTCTTATTTAATTAGTTGGGCTATCAAAATTTATTTATTTTGAGAGGAGACAACTTGTTTGGGTTTTAGACTTGTTTATTTTGTTTATTTTAATTAGTTTGGGCTAGTTTTAGCTTGGGTTGATTATTATTTAAATTGGGTTTATGTGAGATCCATTAGGAAAACTAGGGTTTTGGCTTAGAGTTTAAATACTCTTTAGGAATATTTTTAGGGCAGACTTTTATAATATTTTCAGCATTGTAGCCGACTTTTGGTTGCTCAATCTTGGTTCTTGATTGAACTTTCAACTCTTCAAAGAATTGACCATTCTTTGTTGTGAATTTATACTTCTTTTGCTCGTCTCCAGGTGTAGGCGTTGTGATCGAGTTGGTTTATAGTCTTGTTGCCTTGGAGCAAGTCTTCCATTGTGATAAGCTCATTCAAATCTCAACAAACTTGGGTTAGATTGATCTTGAGGTCGCGAATACCATTAAATTCCGCTAGGGTTCGCATCAGTTGGTATCAGAGCTGATCTAATCATAGGTTATATCCTTCAATTTGAGTCTTTATTGTTTCTTGTTTGATTCTTGATAGATTTGGCCACCTATATATAAAAAAAATTAAAAAAAAATTAGGGATCTTACTTTTTATTGCTTTGTTGAACACTTAATCATAAGTTAGTGTTCTTTTGATGCTTTCTTGATCAAAATTGGCATCCAAACCTAAGTTCTTGATTTTGTTTTGTTCTTGCTGAAATATATAATATATATATATATATATCAAAAAAAAGGAGAAAAGAAAAGGAGGTTTGATCTTGAAATCTTGATTGCTGCCGAAAAAAAAACAAAAAAAAATCATTTTTTTTTGGCCGAATACATGCTTGAGAAAACCTTGATCATTGGGAAATTGGTTAGTCGTGGTTCGTGAATCCTTTTGTAGTCTTGTTTGTGTTTCTTGAAAATTTGGGTAGTTTAGTTGATTTTCTTGAGTTTCTGGAATTTTCTTGAATTAAATCCTTAGTTCTTGATAATTCGTAATTGTTTAGCTCTTTTCTGATTATTTTTTTCGTGTCTTCATATCGTCATATTATTCGTATAAATTTGCATTGCTATTCGTGAATTTTTTATCGAGTTTTGTTTTGTTAGTTTCGTAATTTCTTGCTTCTAGAGTCTATATCAAATTTATAAATTCACTACATAGTTGGTTGCTTTTTTTTTTTTCCTGAATTGTTGCTAAGTGATTTCAAGAACTAAAGAAAGGCAATTTGAGTGGAAAAAGGCATAGGGAGCATATTCGAGTGAAAAGCCTATAAATTTGTGTGAAACACGAGTGTGTGAGGTGTTATTTTTATTGCTAATGATTTTCGTGCAGGATTAAAAAAATGTCTTCTAATAGTGTGCCACAGAAGAACAGTGAAATCCAAGAAGATGGGCTTTTCAGAATACAACAACAGATGGAATTTATGTTTGGTGAGCTGATGACTAGGATTGAAAAATTAGAGACTAGGTCTGATGGAGGGCGTAGTAAAAGGGGTAGAGAAGCTAGGAAGGAGGAGAGTGTTGCTGGAAACTCTGCAGATGAAGTCGAGGATGATCTTAACCCTGGTGGTGGGTTCCGTACACATAGGGGAGAGAGGTATGAGAATCGGTCAAGGAGGGGACATATTCGACCACATAGGGATTTTGAGCATAGAGGGGATTTTGATGATCTGGGAGATATAGACCGAAATTTGGGTAATATTAAGTTAAAAATCCCAGCCTTTAAGGGAAAAACTGATCCGGAAGCTTATTTAGATTGGGAAAAAAAGATGGAGATGATTTTTGACATCCATAGGTACTCTAAAGAAAAGAAGGTTAAGTTAGCTGTAGTAGAGTTTACTGACTATGCCATGGTTTGGTGGGAGAGATTGGTGGTAGAAAGAAGAAAGAATAAAGAAAGACCAGTTAGCACATGGGAGGAGTTGAAGACAATAATGAAGAAGAGGTATGTTCCTAAACATTATTATCGGGAGTTGTTTAATCGTTTACAAATGATTACACAGGGTAATAAGAGTGTGGAGGAGTATCAGAAAGAATTAGAGGTTGCTATGATTAGAGCTAATGTTAATGAAGATGAGGAAGTTATTATGTCTAGGTTTTTGAATGGCTTGAATAGAGACATAGCTAATGTTGTGGAGTTGCAATCATATGTTGATTTGGAGGAATTAATACACTTAGCCATTAAGCTTGAAGGACAGTTGAAAAGGAAGGGTAATACACGATCTGGAGCTTATACGGGGTCTTCTTCGGGTTGGAAGATGAATTATAGGAGAGAGGGTAATGCGTCATCAAAGCCTTTGGTGACTTCTAAAGTTGCCGAACCTACCTTCATGAAGAAACAGGTTTTGACCAATGATAAAAAACTTAAGGGAGAAGTTCAACCGAAGCGTAATCATGATATAAAGTGTTTCAAGTGTCAAGGATTGGGTCACTATGCATCAGAATGTGCAAATCATCGAGTTATGATTCTAAGGGATGATGGAGAGATTGTGTCCACTAGTGAGGAGTTTGATTGTGATGACATGCCCCCACTTGAGGATGCTAGTGATTTAGAGTATGCTGTTGGTGATAAAGTTTTGGTGATTAGAAGGTCACTTAATGTTTAGACTAAGGAGGATGATGTGGAGCAACAAAGGGAGAACATCTTCCATACTAGATGCCTAATCAATGATAAGGTATGTAGTATGATCATTGATAGTGGTAGTTGTACTAATGTTGCTAGTGTTACTTTGGTTAGAAAGTTGGGATTGAATACCAAAAAGCATGAGAGGCCTTATCAACTTCAATGGTTGAATGAATGTGGTGTTGTTAGGGTGAATAGACAGGTGATGATTTCTTTTTCAGTAGGCAAATATAAGGATGAAGTGTTATGTGATGTTGTGCCTATGCATGCTACTCATCTGTTACTAGGGAGGCCTTGGCAATTTGATAAAAAAGCCAAGCACGATGGGTTTAAGAACAGGTATTCATTAGAGAAGGATGGAAGGATTTATACACTTGCCCCACTCTCACCAAAGCAAGTGTATGAAGATTAAATTCAATTGAAGAAGGGTTATGAGGAAGAGCAACATGTTCCGGCCAAAGTGGAGGAATAAAAAGATTTGGCCAAAATGGAAAAACAAGCTGAACAACATGGTGAGGATGTGAGGAAGAGAGAAAAGAGAGTGAGCCATGAATTGAAAACAAAAGGGAACAAAGTTTCGGCCCTTAGGACATTAGAGGAGGGTCATGGCCAAGAACAAAAAAATGAAAAGAAGGCCGAGAGTGGATAGAAAATGAGTGGAGAGAAGAAAGAAAGGGTGAGAAAAGAAGAGTGTGTAGAAAAAGTGGGGAAACACCTTAATTTTTTAGCAAAATCTAATGATCTTAAACATGCCTATCTTTCTGACTTGCCTATGATTTTACTCGTGTATAAGGAGGCATTCTTTAACTTAGATGATTCAGATTCTTGTGTTCCTAATGTTGTTAAAATTCTTTTGCAGGAATTTGAAGATGTCTTTCCGGATGACATTCCTAGTGGTTTGCTGCCAATTAGAGGTATTAAGCATCAAATTGACTTTGTTCCAAGAGCATCTATACCAAATAGGCTGGCTTATAGGAGCAATCCTGAAGAGACTAAGGAGCTTCAAAGGCAAGTGGGGGAGTTGATGTCGAAAGGATACATTCGAGAGAGCATGAGTCCTTGTACAGTTCCCGTGCTTCTTGTTCCAAAAAATGACAAAACTTGGCGAATGTGTGTAGATTGTCGAGCCATCAATAACATCACTGTAAAGTATCGACATCCCATTCCTAGATTAGATGATATGTTGGATGAATTACATGGTTCTAAATTGTTTTCAAAAATTGATTTGAAAAGTGGTTATCATCAAATTAGGATGAAAGAAGGGGATGAATGGAAAACTGTTTTTAAAACTAAATATGGTTTGTATGAGTGGTTGGCTATGCCTTTTGGACTTACTAATGCACCTAGTACTTTTATGAGATTGATGAATCATGTGTTGCGTGCTTTTATTGGTAAGTTTGTAGTCGTTTACTTTGATGATATCTTGATTTATAGTAAGGAGATTGATGAGCATATAAGTCATTTAAGACAAGTTCTTGATGTGCTTAGAAAAGAGTCCTTATATGCTAATTTGAAAAAGTGTGACTTTTGCATGGATAGGATTGTTTTTCTTGGATATGTGGTTAGTGCAAAAGGTATAGAAATGGATGAGGCTAAGGTTAAAGCTATTCAAGAATAGCCTACACCAAAATCCATAACAGACGTTAGGAGTTTTCATGGTTTGGCTACTTTTTATAGGAGATTTGTTAAAGACTTTAGTACGATAGCCTCTCCATTGACTGAAATTGTTAAGAAAGTTGTGGGTTTCAAGTGGGGAGAAGAACAAGAAAATGCTTTTAGCTTGTTAAAATCAAAGTTGATTTCGACACCTTTACTATCTTTACCTGATTTTAATAAAGCTTTTGAGATTGAATGTGATGCTTCAGGAATAGGTATTGGAGCCGTTTTAATGCAAGAAAAACGGCCTATCACTTATTTTAGTGAGAAACTCAATGGTGCAACTCTTAACTATCCCACTTATGATAAAGAGTTGTATGCAGTCGTGCGGGCTTTGGAGACTTGGTAACATTATCTGTGGCCCCGAGAGTTTGTCATACATACTAATCACCAATCGTTGAAACATTTGAAGGGTCAAGGTAAGTTAAGTAGGAGACATGCTAAGTGGATTGAGTTTATTGAAACTTTTCCATATGTGATTAAATACAAGCAAGGTCAAGAAAATGTGGTCGCCGATGCCTTGTCGCGAAGGTATGTTCTTCTTAATACTCTTAATACTAAATTGTTAGGATTTGAGTATATTAAGGAATTGTATCTTGATGATCATGATTTTAGTGCTATATATGATACATGCAAGGTTTCGGCCAAGGATAAATATTTTAGGCATGATGGATTTTTGTTTAAGGAAAATAAGTTATGTGTGCCTAATTGTTCTTTACGTGAATTGCTTGTAAGGGAAGAGCACATGCGGGAGGTTTAATGGGGCATTTTGGAATTACTAAAACTTTGGAGGTTCTGCATGAGCACTTTTATTGGCCTAATATGAAAAGAGATGTGCAAAGAATGTGTGATCGGTGCATAACATGTAGACAAGCTAAGTCTAGGGTAATGCCTCATGGACTATACACACCTTTGCCAGTTCCTAAGGAACCTTTGGTTGATATTTCTATGGATTTCATTTTTGGTCTACCTAGGTCTAGGAAAGGGAGAGATTTTATATTTGTTGTTGTGGATAGATTTTCTAAGATGGCACATTTCATTGCTTGCCATAAAACAGATGATGCAATAAATATAGCTGACCTATTCTGTAGAGAGGTCATGATGCGAACCCTAGCGGAATTTAATGGTATTCGCGACCATGGTGGATCTAAAAGATGTTCTTGCAAAGTTCACATCTGCTTTCAGTTTCCAAGAGAAAGGTAAGTTTTCATCTCAACCACAACAAAATCTCAAGGGGCAATTGATTAGTACTTAAAAGTGCATTCTCATTAAGGCTTTATATCATCATATTGCGCTAAAGTATCATTAAATTCCCTAACAAAAGCATGTTTTATAATAACAAGTCTGATAATATAAAATAGCTTTAATTTATGGTAAATGCTTATTTTAAATGCACACATATCTTACAATTCAAAGGATTGATTGATGTGATTAACTATTGAAAGTGAAGAGACAAAAAGAGGACTAAGCTAAGAGAAAAGATGCTGGTTCAATTCAAACTGGAACACCATTCGGTTATTGGGTTATAACTGGAGCTGTAGACCTTGGATTTAGGTCTGCTTTATATGTATGGAAAGCTAAGAGATAGACCTAAAACTTTCATGGGAGTCTAAGACTCAATTCTGTCGTTTTCAAGTTCAAATCTTAGCATCAATGGAGAAGTCTGAATCTGTCATGCAGCTCAGACACTTTTCTGTTTGTAGCTCATATCTTGAGTTCTAGAAGTCCAAATGAGCTCTGGTTTTTTTGGTTGGAAAGCTGAGACAATTGCCCACAACTTTAATGAGTAAGAGGGGCTCTAATTCTGATGTTAGTAATAACTGTTTGGCCAGCCAACAATATCAATAACCAGCCAACAATATCAATAACTAGCAGCCAACAATGTCAAAAACCAGCCACCAAATCAATGGTTGGCCACCAACTATTTTCTTAGTCAACCAATCAATAGTTCTGAATTTTAGCTTATAAAAAGAGGCTTTTGCAATGTATTTAGTCATCTTATTTTTTAGATCAAGATCATCTTCTTGCTTTCTTTCTTTGTAATGTTCAAGTTTTCTTTCATGCTATATTAATCTCTTGTTTATGCCTTTTCATTTCCTTTATTATACTTACTTAACTTATATCATGTTTATGTTCTTATATTGTTTATTTATGTTTCTCTTCTTCATAATGTTTAGCTAAGTTAATTATGTCAAGGTGAAAAGGTTTCACTAATGGTGTTAGAATAAACATAATATAAACTCAACATGAACTTCAATGTTTATATCTAAGAACACTTGCCATTAACATGTCTTATCTTTTTATCTTACCAATTTGTAATACCTTACTTGTTAAATGGTTAATCTAGATTTGTGTTGTATAACACTTGGTACATTAAATGCTTGATCCTTTATAGTTTTCGGCCGACATCATTGTTATGTGAGGGACTTGATTTGTTGTTAACATAAGTTAGCATCATGAATACCTGACAATATTTACAAGTATGATGTTACTTAGATAAGATGATTAATATGATCATGTTAATAATTTATAATGAGCTAGCAACGATAAATCATCTGATTGGAACCTCCTTTATGTGTGGTTTCCAGTTGAGTAATATAAAGAGTTTATACTATACTTGTTTGAAATACCATTAGGTGCCATTCTTCATAACAATTGTCATAACCCAATTCTGGGTTATTCCCCAAAATAAATTTCTTTTTCAAAATAAAGACAAAAAATAATAATATAGGCTAGCAACGTGGAGAAAGCAGGCAGAGAAATCAAGTTGCAATTTTAAAAGGAAATTCAAGACCTAATTATGCCCCATTATGCCCAAGAATGGAGAAAAATGCAAATTCAAGGTCAAATTAAATTATTATTGGACGAATTTGCATAAAAATTAAGTCCAATGACATAATTACATTTTTAATAGGCCAATTTGATTTAATCATGGGCCAAATTAAATTTTAATTATGTTTAAGAATTAATTTGAGTCCAATTGAAGGATTTAATTAAGTGCAAGGACTTAATTATACTTTAAATGGGTCAAATTAATTTTATTTGGGGCTTAATTGGTGAAAAATTAAGTTTGGGAGCCTAATTTGGGCTTAATTGAGAAGATTGGAATTTTAAAAGACCAAATTTAATTTTTACCAAGTTAATTGATTGAAATTAGGGGCCAAATTGCAAGAAAATTGAAGTTTTGGGGTCAATTAGGGGTTAAATTGACAAAATTCGCAGCCAAGGACTAATCTGCAACAGGCGCCAAAATTGGGGGGCTTAATTGACAAAATCCGGGGGTCAAATTGAAGAAATTGAAAGTTTAATGGTCAATTAGGGATGAAATTGCATAAATCCAAGACCAAGGACCATATTGCAAAAGGTGCGTCAATCCGGGGCTGAAGTTGAAGTTACGCCAGGACCAAATTGCATTAAATCAGAAGTTGAGGGTCAATTAGGGATTCTATTGGAAGAAATTGAAAGCTGGAGGACTTAATTGAAAATCGGTGAAAATCCCTATTTTTAACCTAAAACGGCGTCGTTTTTGCGTTAAAAAAAAAAGAAGAGAAGAGACCAGGCGACGCGTCGGCTGGTCACTGTTCATCATCTTCCCCGTGAAGCTGTCAGGGTGGCAGTTTTGCAGGTGCATTTAATGCCTCGTTTGGCCCCCAAAATTGACAAATCGTGCACCAAAATGGCCACCTGAAACCCCTCTATCCCCGAGCATTATCCGTTCAGGCCTATAAACATCAAAACTGCTCCGACGACCGGCCTAAAGTGGCCACCTCGGGCAGCCTCGGACTGTCAAATTTGGCAGTTCGAGGTGCACACTTTGAACGGACGGTCTGGATTCTTCCATTCAAATCAAAGGTTGAAAATTTTTCCCTCGTGAAGACAAGATTGCCCTCTTCCACCGCCTATAAATAGGAACAGCTTTCATGTTCGGAGTAAGAGGAAAATCGAGTGAAAAGTTGACAAAAAATCAGCATTTCTCCCCTGTTTTTATCCTTTTTTGCCTTCTCCTTCTCAGCCGCACTTTCGGCCACCACCACCACTCTCACCACCGTCCTTTCCACTACAACCTACATCACATTCAAACACCCAGCAACCTTGCGTGGTGGCTGCACCACCTCTCTCTCTTTCTCCTTCTCCTTCTCTTTCTCTCTTCCCTGTGAAACACTTTTCCCCCTTTACCACTGTGACTCCAGCAGCAGTAGCAACCACTATTTCCAGCGGCTTCCAACCGTACCAACAGCAGCGGAGGCGACGACTTTCTTCTTATCTGCTCCAACCGCCAGCGACCGCAACATCGACCGTGACAACAGCAGCACTTGTAACTCGAGCAGCAGCAACCCCGGCGGCTCAACTCCCCAGCGTTGCCACAGCTTACACCACGTCGTCCTCCTCGGTCGAGCCACCCTCACTCCAGGTAACTTTCCTCTTCCTCTTCCCCTCCCTCTTCTTCTTCTTCATGCTGTTTCGGCGCGTGAAGCGATGGCGTGAATTATAATTCACGTCCTCGCTTCACATGAACGATGGGCGTGAATTATAATTGTGCCCACCGCTTCATCGATGGATGTTGGGCCGGCGTGAGTCCGCCCAACCCAAATTTCTGGGCTGGGTTCGGCTCGGTCTTAAAGAAATAAATAAAAAGTGTTGGGCCGAGTTCGGCCCAACCATTTCGGGCCGAGATCGGCCCAACAATTTCGGGCCGAGTTCAGCACAACCTTTTCTATGGTCGAGCTCGCCCGATTAATTGGGCCACCCATGTAGATTTTTATTTTATTTTATTTATTTATAATAATATATTATAATATTAAAATATTAAAAAAGAATATAAAAAAAAAAAAAAATAAAAAAAATCCAAAAATCCTTTGAAAAAAAATTGTAATTTTCTCAAATATTTTTCTACCAATTTTGCATAATATCGGATTGTATATTTACACTGTAAAATACAAACCCGATATTAAAATACCCGTTTTTCTTCGAAATATTTCAAAAAAAAAACAAACAAACAAAAATATATTTTGTTTTCATGCATACGGCCAAGTCCTAAAGAATTTTCCAAGCATGTTTTTATGTTTAAAAAGAAAAAAAATTGCATCTTTCTCACGTTTTAAAAATTCAAAAAATGGATATCATAACTAGTTTATGATCATCCGTTAGGGTTTGGCCAAAATATCAAAAACCTTTTTCAACTCTTTTTTTTAGGATCCAGATGTAAACTTTAATATTTGTGGGGTGTAAAATTACACGATAAAGTACACCCTCGGATATTAAACATACAAGGTGTAAATGAATGCAAATCCTAAAATTCAGACTTTAGAATGGTTAGGATTTAACCCAATAAGGTAGAGACTCCCTCACGAAGGGAGATCTGCCTTGAACCTTAGAAAAGACCAACGGATAGAAACTCAACCTAGAAAAACAATCAAACAACAATGCAGCTTACCTTAGGTAGGGTGCACTAGGGGTGATGCGTCTTCCCCTTGCACAACCAGTTCCTTACTCAAACTCTCGCAGACCATAGGTTCCTAGTGACCATAATACTAGGTGGCGACTCCAACGAACCAAGCAAAACACAAATAATAAAAAAAATCGCCAGCGGACGCCGCTCGTATTTTGACGTGCGACAACAATAATGCTTTAAAATATAAAGACCCTGACTGTCCTACAATTTCTTGCTTTATTGGAGAATATAAAATTGAAAGAGCTTTACTTAATCTTAGAGCTAGTGTGAATTTACTTCCATATTTAGTTTTTCAAAGTCTCAATCTAGGTGAGTTAAAATCAACTTCTATAACTCTCTTACTTGCCGATAGATATGTAAAAGTGCCTAGAGGAATAGTTGAAGATGTGTTAGTACAAGTTGATAAATTCATTTATCCTGTAGATTTTATTGTCTTGCACACACAATCTGTTGAAGCATGTAATTCATTTCCTGTTATTTTAGGACGTCTGTTTCTTGCAACTTCTAATGCATTGATTAATTGTAGAAATGGACTGATGAAGCTATCATTCGGAAACATGACATTGGAGATAAACATTTTCAACATTTGCAAGCAACCTAGAGATGATAATGATTGACAAGAAGTAGATTTCATTGAAGAATTAGTTTATGATCAATTTGAATCTACCTTGAGTAAAACTGAGTGTGATGAATCTGAAGAATTGCAAATGATTTATTCTCAGGAAGAAATCAAGGACAAGAAAGGCACCGAAAATGTCGATGTGGATCTTTTGTCAAGATTGACAATAGATTCGACATCTGACATCACACCAATCGATGATTACTTTCCTGACGAATCCTTATTTTCTCTTAGTTCAATGCCTTGGTTTGCTAAAAATATTAATTTTCTCGTAACATGAGATTTGCTAGCTCACTAGAGTACTAAAGACAAAGGAAAGTTTTTGAACGAAGTGAAAAACTTTTATTAGGATGACCCTAACTTATTCAAAAATTGTCTTGATCAAATATTTCAAAGATGCATTCCTGACAATGAGATAAGTAGTGTCATTAATCTTTGTCATTCTGAAGCATGCGGGAGTCATTTCTCATCAAAAAAGACAGGTACGAAAATCTTTCAAAATGGATTTTATTGGCCCACCATATTCAAGGACACTCATGCATTCTACAAAACTTGTGAAAATTGTCAAAAAGTTGATACTGGTCAAAAAGTTTTGCTTTATAATTCTGGACTCCATTTATTTTCTAGAAAGCTAAGATCAAGATGGAGCGATCCATTTATTGAGAAACATGTGTATCCTTATAAGGCCTTTGATATTGAGAATCCAAAGAATGACAATGTTTTTAAGGTAAATGGACATCGTTTGAAAGCTTACTTTGATAATTTTCCTAGTGAAAATGAATCCATTGGTTTGAATGATCTTGTAGATAAAGGTTGATTATTTTATTTTTCTCACATTGTTTTTGTGTGACTCTTGTTTTGCTAGTCTCTCTTACCATGGTCAAATGGCGGATAACGGTACTCCGTAACTCTTAAGTCGGTTCTTTTATTTTCCCATGATAACTAATATTTGTGTATATATTTGTACAATTCTTTGCTCTTTCTCCCTTCTTTGAATCTCTTCTCCAATTCTCATCTAAAAAATGGACACCACTCTTGAAAAATTGAAAAAGTATTTTCCCGCTTTGCCTCAAAATACGATTACAAAAATTTACCGAGCTAGGTGTGCAAGATTGAGGTTGTTAATGAATTATGGAATTCCTGAAGATATTTGCTGGATGATTGAAGCAAATGTTCGATTATTAGGTGAGTCTTCTAATTCTTTTATTTCATACATGCCTAGGACAGGTAACAACACTTTCACAAAGAAACATAGTGCAAAATGACTGAAAGTCTGTCATCGATGTGCCAGATGGACTTGTAATGCACAATGTCATTCTTTAGGAATGGTATCTATATATCGTGAAGATAAAATACAATTCATTAAGGATGGCCTGAGTAAGGAGTCTTTAGATAATCTTCTATTAACTCTTGAGACGCATCTTAGTGGAGATGTGCATCATGCAATTCATGATTTATGGCCCTATTTTCATAAAAAAAATGATTGACATAGTCTTGGGAATCTGACTATAAAAAACCTTGTTTGCCAGTTTTTAAGAAAACTGGATGGGAAGCCTATCCCCGACCCATAGAGAGTGTTTAAACCGTTCTTGGACGTAAAACCAAGGGAAGATGTGAGCCACAATCATAACTACCTATACATATACATGCCTTTTCAAAATAAGTAAATAAACAAACAAATAAATAAATAAAGAGAGAAAGAGAGCGAGACTCCAGCTGGCCTACATATAGGTGGTATGATTGCATTTTCAATTTCTATCTATAAAATCTTCTCTACTCAACCCATACATTCAATAGGTATAGAAATGTGTAGAAATGGCAGGTTCCTCAAGTCATCACATAAGAAATATTTGTGTTTTCGGTGGATCCAGTCCTGAGAAGGAAATAGAGTTTTTAGAATCAGCAAATCATCTTGGTCAGGTACTAGCTAAGAGAAAGATTCATTTAGTGTATGAGGGAGACAATCTTGGGTTAATGGGGGGTGTCAATAGTTGTATTTTTAGGAAGTAGTCAAGTTTTAGGGGTCATCCCCAAAGTTTTAACAAGAGGGGACATCATTGGAAAAATAATTGGAGAGGAACTACAGGTCTCCATAATGTCTGATTGAATGAATGCAATGTTTAACCATGCTAATGCCTTCATTGCCTTAATTATTAGGTGGTCTGGACACATTGTAAGAGATTTTTCATATTTCCTCTTAGGCCTAACCGCACATTCACCATAAACCCATAGGTCTATTAAATGTTAATGGTTTTTATGATAAGTTGTTGTCTTTTCTTGATCATGCTGTGGAACATGAATTTCTAACATCTTCGGCACAACAAATCATAATCTCTGCTGTTACTGTTGAACAATTGATTGACCAACTACAATCTTTCATTCCTGTAATTGATCCCTCTATGAGTCCCATAAATTGATCAACTAAGGAAAGCCGTAAAAAACTTAGATTGGATTTAAGCCTTCATTTGTGAATCCTTGTGACTTTTGGTTTTATTAATAGCATATTATTTTGTTTTGTTCTTTCTTATATTTGTTTATGTGTGTTTTAGGTTTGTCAGTGTTCGTTGTTTTAGGTAATGTCTTCAATACTCTATCTTTCTACCTACATTGAGGACAATGTCTCGTTTTGGTTGGGGGGAAAGGGTAGTAGTTGATATAAAAAAATAATAATAATAACTAACTGTGTTTTCTATTTCATAAACCATTTGCAAAACTGTTGTTCCTAGGATGACAGAGTAAAGGAGTTCTTTTGTTAAAGTGACTCTTGACGCATCTTAGTAAACATTCTTAACAAGATCTATCAGAATACTTCTTGAAATATTCAGGTTTACAAACTCTCACATTGTGATCACTTAATTCTGCTCATATACTCATTTAACAAGTATTCTTAAACCTTCATTTTCACACACACAGTTTAACATATGATTGTGGGTTGCACATTGGATTATTACATTATTTATGTTCTTTTGTTAAAGGTAACAACTAAGGGAAATGGAAAGTATATAATTTGCAAAAAAAAAATGATAATAATAAAAACGTAGATAAGTTTGGTTTCGTAGCCTTCCTAACCTAAGCAATTAAGCCCGAAAGGGTGTTTTAATACCTAATACCCTAAGGTCAACTGACTTGGGAGCTATTGGCTCAAAGCTTGTTACATGGGTTCAGGAGAAAAGCTTAAAGGAATCAAACATTGCACTATCTACGTATCAGTATCTGCAACCCGAATAACTATGCTTGTAGGGTGTCTCAACACCTAAGGCCCTAAGACCAACTGGTCCGGGAGTCATTAGCCGAAAGCTCGTTACATGGGTTAAAGATGCATTGTGTTTTAAGTTATATGTATATATATTAAAAAAACAAGGAAAAAAAAAAGAAAAAGATAATTATTCCAACCCAAGGAAGTTAACCTTAAACATTAGAACAAATATTTTGTTTTCTTCCAAGTAAAGCCCCATAACTATATGTTGATATATTGAGCACAAAAGGAAGGTTTATTAATATCTTGTTAAGAGGTATTGAGCAGATATATAAATTTAATGAGAGTTTCTTTATCTGGATAGATTAATGAAAATTGAATGATGAATGTCTTGCTTTGTGGAACTTGCAAATTGTTTTTCTATTTTAACGTTTTGATTACTAGGGACTAGTAATAAGCTGGTTGAGGGGTGTAATAAGTATTTAAAAGTGTATTTTTATCAAGTTTTATATCATTATATTGCACTTAAAGTATCAATAACTCCTTAACTAAAGCATGTTTTATAATTACAAGTCTGATACTATAAGATAACTTTAATTTATGGTAAATTTTCATCTTAAATGCAGGCCTATCACATAAATAAAAGGATTGATTGATGAGTTTAGGTACTGAAATTGAAAGGACAAAGAGAGGGCCAAACTTAGAAAAGAGATGCTGGTTCAGTCCAAACTAGAATATTATTCGGTTATTGGGTCATATCTGGAGTTGTAGATCTTGGATTTAGGTCTCCTCTATATGGATGGAAAGCTAAGACATAGGCCTAAAACTTTCATGGGGAGTCCAGGATTTAAAAAGGCCGTTTTCAAGTCCAAATTGTAGCAACAGCGGAGAAGTTCGAATCTATCCTGCAGCCCAGATACTATTTAGTGTTTAGCCCATATCTTGAGTTCTAGAAGTCCAAATGTCCTTAATATTTTTTTCCTGGAAAGTTGAGACAATTTCCTAAAACGTTCATGATTTAAGTCTGTTCAAATTCTAACGTTATCAATGATGTTTTGTTCAGACAAAAAGATAAGGATTGTCACCAAATCAAAATGTGGCCACTCACTCAACAATTAGTCATCAAATCAATAGTTCCAAATTTTAGCATATAAAAAGAGGCATTTGCTATGCATTTAGGCATCTTGGTTTTCATATCAAGATCATGCTCTTGCTTCCTCTCTTTATATTTTTGTAATGTTTAAGTTTTGCTTTTATTAATCTCTTGTTTATGCCTTTCATTTCCTTTCCTTTACTTAGTTAACTTATATCTTATTTATGTTATTATCTTGTTTATTTATGTTTCCCTCTTTCATTATGTTTAGTTAAGTTTATCATGTCAAGGTGAAAAGGTTACACTAATGGTGTAAGAATAAGTATAGTATAAACTCAACATGGACTTTAATATTTGATACTAACATGTTTTGTATTTGTTATCTTGTTCACTTTTAATACTTTTCTTGTTAAATGGTTAAACTAGATTTATGTTTCATAATCCTTGGTACAACAAATACTTGGCACTTTCATAGCCCAACCGTTGGTATAATCGACACCTGCGCTATGAAAGGAACTTGATTTGTTGTTAACATAAGTTATAATCATGAATACCTGACAACATTTACAAGTATTAGCATTATTCGAATAAGATAACTAATGTAATCATGTGAACAATTTATAATCCGATTGGAACCTTCTTTGTGTGTGGTTTCCAGTTGAGTAATAAAAAGAGTTTATAATATACTTGTTTGAAATACCATTAGTGGATCCTTTAACCTTGACAATTATTTTATCCTTGTTTAATCCTTATATCAATATCACATCTCAAAGCTCTCTTCAACTCATTTTTTGTTATTATCTATTTCTTCATTTGTAGTTAACCTCCCTGTGGTTCGACCCCGGTCTTGCCGGGTTATTTATTACTTCAACACTCCTGCACTTGGGAGAAGACATCAATCTTTTGGTCATGTCAATAATTATAAAAATTTCAATAAAGTAAACGAAATAGCATAATAAATAGTAAAAATCTTAAGATAATACTAACCTTAAATCTTATAAACCATACATCAACTTGTTGTTTCCATTCAGGATGTTTAGAAACCTGGCTCCATTGAAATAATGAAATTTCCATCGATAATTAAAATGCCAATGTTATTATTCTGGCAGCCTCAATGTTTGTGAATTTTAAAATTGATAAATTTAATGAAATATTATTTGTTCATAAATTGTTAAACATAAGCCAACTCAAAGCAAAACAAACTTACATTGAAAGGTCATCCTTCCACTACGCCTTATACTTTTAGGTGAATACATCCTGTTATGAAAGGACCCCGCCTTGCATTGCGGCATCGCACTTGAAGAGGCAACGTTGTGAGTCGACACATGTGCTTCAGGTGCCTCTTTTTGGTCAGCACCTAATGATACGTTGTTGTTATCATCGCTACTAGTAGAACTAGTAGTGATCATGTGCTCACGATGTGCAATTGATTTTCCCCTATGCATCTACACAATTACAGAAAAAAATAAACAATTTTGAATTTTCTTTATAAAAATTCGGCAGTACCTCTCTTATATCGGAAACTACCTAAAATGTTTATTGCTGCAAATAGACAACATATATGCCACAAACCAATTAATTTTATTTTACTTCTACCAACAATTTTGAATAATTCAGTTTCATAGAAAATAAGAATTTTCTACGTGATAATATTTTTAATCCTAAATTGACAAGAATTTTGTTTAATTAAATTTAATCTTATATATTCAATTGAAATTGAACAATAAATTTGAAAATAACAATTAAAATTCAACAAAACAATAAAAAATCATCGCAATAACAACTAAAATTCAACACAACTATTACTTCATAAAATTATAATGAACAAATAATTGAACATAAATAGAGACAAAAAAGAAAAAATTAATGCATAAACAAATAAAGAATAAGGAATAAAAAATTCTTACCTTAATGGCATGCTTAATTTCATATTTGAAGTAGGTGTGATACCAAAAAAACAAAAACAAAAAAGAGAAATACGTTGTTAAAAAAACCACAAAAAAGAAGAAAAATAAGAAGAAAGTATTCAAAAAAAAATATCTATAAATGCTTGTTGATTGTGTTGAGAGAAATGAAGCTTAATTTGCAGCCTTGATATTTGAAAGACAGAATTGAAGAATAGACATATAGAAGACAGAGGGAATAAGAGAGAAGAGTAATGTTTTTAAGCCAAGTGAAGAAAATGAAGGTCTAGTGCGCCCATAAAGTTTTTATATTAGGTTTTATGAATATAATTATCGACAGACTATTAAATATTATTATTTTTAAATATTTTGTTGATGATTCCGTCTATAAAATCCTTTTAAATTTTCTTTTCGCACTAAGAATTTCAAAAACCCCTATGGATTTTTTTCATTCCGTTCGTGATTTTGTTGGTAAAATAGTAAATAGTTAACAATAAAAAATGCATTAATTACTAGCGCGTTGGAATTCATAGTCCGTTGGTGATTTTGTTAGGAAACCTGCCACTCAATTAGTAAAAGCATTAAGTGCCAGCGCGTTATAATTCGTAGTCCATCAGTGATTCTGTTGGCAATATAAAAACTTTAATTGTTATCACCGACATGTGAAGGGAATAATTCCCCTTGACTTTAGAATATACTGATGGAAGCATACCATCGGTATACCCATGTGTAATTTATTCCATGAACAGTGCCAGCAAGTAGGGAAACAATTCCCCTCACCTCTGGAATATGCTAAACAAACCATCAGTATTTCCATCAGTGTGAAAAAATGTTTGATGCCATATTGTATATGTATTTCTTAACTATCAATCTTGCAAATACTTAAATTGATAGCTACACGCATAACACAATAACACTAGTTCACTTAACAATAATAAAATAAATACTTCTTTGTAGAGAATTTTGTTAATAAATATTACATTATAGTTTATGGCATTACACTTTCGTGTTTTAATAATTAGTTAGGATTGTCTTCTTCTTCTTCAATTGACTCGTCATCAGCTCCATCACAATCTTCTACATTAATTTCATTGCTATAATCATCTTCACCGACTCGTGCTTGTCCACTGGAGCTTAGAACAATATTTAAGTCCTTAGCGTTAATATCAACAAGAATATTCTTAGCAACGTGAAAATTTGAATTTTCTTCTAAGTCAATCGATGGAGTAACTCAATATGAATCAACTAACTCACTAACTTAAAAAATATCATCTCTCAAGTTTGATTAATCATTCTCATCCTGAAAAACCTTGACACGACTCCTAGGTTTGGTTTTCAATACAGATAACTAATCAACTCTTGAACGATCATTTCTAAAGGAAGGGATGTATGTGTAACAAAGTTTTTGTCATTAATTGGCAAAAACAAAGACATCATTGACGTCTACCATTATGTCGGTATCAATGCCACATCACTTCACGATTTTCCTATTTGAATCCCACTGTAATTTCATTGGTAATTGCATCTATAAAACCTTACACGTCATTGTATTGTTTGGCTTTTTTTTTATTCTTTCTATTCTGACTGCGATTCCCTCAGTATATATTGACAATATTTTTCCATTAGTGTTTAGAGATGGGGTTAGCGATGGAAAAATTTGGTCAGTATATATCATCACAAAATGCCAACGGAAAAAATCCACCGGTGTTTTCATTTGTATTTGTTAATTTTCTGGTTGTATCTAGTTTTTTTTATTTTCAATAAGGTCCTTTTTCAATTGATGCCATTAAGATTTGAGATTGGTTTTTTGATTCGATTGTCTTAATAAGATTCTTGTGGTTGCAAAAAAAA